>SJYA01002033.1:2019645-2193340 GCA_006410615.1 Neotragus moschatus
GTTCAAAAGAACACAGTCATGGGACCTCTGGCGGTTCAGTAGTTGGGACTTCACGTTCCGAGGTAGGGGGTGTGGGTGCAATTCCTGGTTGGAGGGCCGGGATCCCATATGGCTTGCAGCCAAAAAACCAAACCATGAAACAGAGACAATTTGTAACAAATTCAATAAAGACTGGAGAATGGTCCACATCCAAAAAAGACAAAAAAAGAAAAAAGCCCCAAAACAGTCACGATCATTTAGCAACTCAATTGAGAAGCTCATGAAATGATGAAACATTTTGGACTGACTTGGTTGATCTAACTGGTCAAAGGTGTTGATTTGGAAGGACTAGGCTATATATTCTGGTCAGAGTGTTCACAGGCTTTCGACCTGTGTGATCACACAGGGTCTTGTGCTTAGAAGGACTTCATGCTTGGTTAAGGGGCTTCCCAGGTGGCACAGTGGTGAAGAATCTGCCTGCCAAGGCAGAAGATGCAAGAGATGAGGGTGCAATCCCTGGGTCAGGAAGATACCCTGGAGTCGGAAATGGAACCCACTCCAGTACTCGTGCCTGGAAAATTCCATGGATCCAGGGGCCTGGTGGGCTAACATGCCATAGGATCACAAAGAGTCAGACAGCACACACACAGCACATTGTCCAAAGTGATAGCCTAGGGTTGTTTTTTTTTTTTTTTAGAAATCTTTATTTGCATTTTGGAAAAATTCCAATAAAGATCATGTTAATTTACTAAGATAAAGTATTAACATATTTTAATTTCTACCAAAAGTGAAGTAAGAGGAAATAAAGAACTGCCAAATCAAATGATAAGAGATTAAAAAAAATATGGGATAATGCCATTAAGAATAAAGAAGGTCTGCAATAAAAAGGAAGTAAAAACTGAAGAAGCATAACTGTGATAGAGGAGATCAGCAAAAGAATAAAGGAGGGTATAAAAAAGGTGAAATAAGAAAAAGAAGGTATATAGAGAATTATGTTGAGAAGAATAACTTTCTTTATTAATACAATTTTTCTTCTGTGAAACAGAAGGTTATCTTTGAAGGCTAAAGTTATTGAGAAGGTATTTAGAATGAGAAAGAAAGTGAATCAAAGAATTTCACACATCAATGGTAGTAACGTTTTTAATCAGCTCTGGAATTTGCATTTTTAAAAGTGAGTTATTGATTTTTTAAAGAAGTATATTTAAGAATTTTTTTGTTAATCAAGGCAAAATATTATAGTCTTCCACTATTCAAACATTTTGACATCAGTAGGACCTACGACAATAGCATTTTATTTACCCAGGACAGAGAAAACAACAGAATGGAAAATATAATTTAAACTAGAAAGTAAATAATTGACCAGCTTAATTTGATTGGGATGACAAGAAGGAAGAAAAGCATTACCAGTTGGAAAGAAATTTAGCTATGTTGAAAAATTTCCCAACAATCTAAGCCATTGGTTTTCAAATGCCTTGAGTGGGAGAACAGTTTTTGTTTTCTCCAAAGGGAATCTGTCTGCAGAAGCTCCACGTTTGCATCAGGAACTGGAGAAATGATGATTGGGTGTGGGACTAGGTCGCCCACCCTATCAATTACACAGTCCCCTTTCTCCTTTTCTCTCTTTCCAGAAGTCTCCCTTTCTAGTCTACAGCACAGATAATAGCATCAGTGATAACATATCTGAAAGTCCTTGAGATCCCACATGGCACCCCTCTCAACTGCCCCTTTCAGTCCATATAACTGGGCAGGTATTGCATTTACACAGTCTCTGAAACCCAGAAATATGCCCCTTAAATCATGGAAAGTCTTATTTACATCATGGAAAACAAACCTAAAAATGTACCAATGTTGTCTTCTCCTTTGGAAGATTTAAGTTCCCAGAGGAAATGACCAAATTTGTTTACTGAAACCTGCACGTTGTGGAATGGGTTACCCAAGTGTGTTGCCCAAAGAGATAAACTAAAATCTTTTTTAGAATAATAGTTAATGATGGGCATCTGATCTCAGGTGAAAATGTCCAGTATTTCAGCATTATGAATCATGTTTGTTCTAGATTTTCATATGTACTGTTTTTATATTATATTCTGTTTTTATTGGGGCTTCCCTGGTGGCTCAGACTGTAAAAGAATCTGCCTTATATTTCCAATGTGCACACCATTTTTGTTTTCTATCATAAGGGTACTGAATTTTTTCTGTATCTATTGTGTAGTCATATGATTGTACCTTTATTCTCACAATGTGCTGAATTACATTTGCTAAATTTTCAACGTTAATTAACATTGCATTTCAGAAATAAACACAAGTTTGTCTTGATATATTATTCTCTCTACATGTAACTTGAATTGGTTTTCTGATATTTTGTTAGAAAGTTTGCACTGATACAAGTAAAACTGACCTGAAATTTTCTTCTTAGTAATGAATTTTTCAGATTTTGGTATCAAGGTTACCCTGGCTTCATAAATTTATTTAGGAACTCGTATTTCTTTATCAGTGTATTGATAGCATTTGTGTTGAAGCTAAAGCTCCACTACTTTGGCTACCTGACGTGAACAGCTGATTCAATGGAAAAGTCCCTGATTCTGGGAAAGATTGAGGGCAGGAGGAGAAGTGGGGACAGAGGATGAGATGGTTGGATGGCCTCGCTGACTCAATAGACATGAGTTTGAACAAACTCCAGGAGATCGTGAAGGATAGGGAAGCCTGGAGTGCTGCAGTCCATGGGGTTGCGAAGAGTCAGACACGACTGAGCCACTGAACAACAAATGTTTCTTTATCTGTGTACTGAAAGCGTTTGTATAAGATTGCCGTTATATCTTTATTTAGTATTCGGTAGATTTCACCAGTGAAGCTGTTTCAGTCTGTATTTTCCCTGAGGAAATTTGTTATTATGTAGTCAATTTATGTAATATTTTCTTTAATTGTTATAAAACTATTCAGATTTTTATTTGCAAGGTGTTTGAAAATTTGCTGTTTATACCATCCGCGCACTTTTAAAAAAGTCCTAAGCTCTGCATTTACGCTCTCTCTTTCACTCCTGATACCATACTCTCTGTCCTCCTTTCTTCCTCTTTTCTAGAAACAGCTCTTTGGTTTCTAGATTTTTCTGTCATATGTTCATTTGACCAATTTCTATCACCTTTTTAATTCCCACCCAGCTCTGTCTTTTTTCTGGGGTTTAATTTGCTGTTTTTAACCTAACTTCCGGAGTTGCTCATTAATTTTCTCCTTTTTTTCTAAAATATTCATTCGAGACCATATATTTTCCTCCGACTATGACTTTTGTTGAATCCCACAACTTTCAGTATGTTATACGTTTACGACTATCCAGTGCTACATAATTCCAGATTTCCACTGTGACCTCTTCTTTGGTCTATTAGAAACCTAGGAGAGTATTACTTAATTTGCAAGCATAAGGGAATTTTGAGAGTTGTCTTTTCTGTACTGATTATTAGCTTAATTCCATTCTCATCAGTACGCATCCCTCTCTGATTTAAAACCTCTGAAGTGCTTTAAAACCTGTCTCTTTTCTACTTTCCACAAGGGCTCAGAAAGAGTGTATAACCTGCAGTGTTCTGTATATTCTGAATAAGTTAAGTTTGCTAATTTTCTCATTTGAAACTTCTGTGTCCCCTGTTCTTTTTTTTTCTGTTTGCTTGACTTAACAGCACTGTGATAAGCCTAGATGTGATTTTCTTTGCACGATTTTTCTCTTGGAGTGCATAACTCTTCCTAAATCTAAGATTCGATGTCTTACATCACTTTTGGAAAGTTTTCGGTCATTATTATTTTGTTTTTGAAATAATGTCTCTGCCACCTTCTTTCTTACCTCTGCTTCTGAGATTCCAATTATATGACGTTACATTTCTTCCCTGTGTCCCATATGCCTATGCTCTTTTTTGTATTTTCCATCTTTTTCCTCTTTGTGCCTCAGTTTACTTGATTTTTACTAACCTTTTTTCCAACACGTCAAATCTTACCTGCTTTTGAACCCAACTATTTAGTATTTCTTTCCAGGTTAGTTTTCATAATAGAATCGGCATTTAATTCTTCCTTAAATTGATTTTAATTATCTACTGAAAATTTCCCTCTTTTATTTTCTGGAACATATTTATCCCAGTTGTTCTAAAGTCCTTTGCTGGCAACTCTGTTACCTGTTTTGTCTGGGTCTGTGTTTTCAGATGTGTGTCCTGTCATGTTGTCTGGACCCAAGGTGTGCTAAGTACTTTTTCTTAAATACCAGACACTGATAAACGTCAGAGGTAATTTGGGGGATTGGACAGTCTTACCTTCCTCTCTTACTGCGGGTTGCTGAAGGAGGCGGAGACAGTCCTCATCCAGGCAGAAGCAGAGCACAGCATCTGTCCCAGCTGGTCTGTGCCTGGTTTGCCTTCACTTCCAGGGTGTGCCCCTGACACGGTTCATCCCACAGCCTGTGTCTTTGTCCAGGGCTCCTCCCCTTTGCTGGGATCTGGGTTCCCTCCATCCAGCTTCATGAGACTGTGCAAGGCCACTTAAAGCTGCATCTAGCATATCTCAGACTTCTGGTCCTCACTTTCTGCTGGTTTCCACCGCTCCCCCATCCCACCCCATGCCACACCCAGTTTCTAGGCTTCCAAGCCCTTAAAACTGCTGCTTTGGAAACCAGAAATCTCTCAGGGAGAACGGCTGGACCAAATGCAGGCACACTTCTATTTTTCTTCTGTCTTGGATCATGGCCCCTCAAATTCTTGCTGCCTTCTCAACTCTCTGATGCCTCTGAGTTCAGGTATTTTTAATTCTCTATCCAAACTTTTAAATCATTCCATCTGAGAGGTTTGGTTTATCATCAGCTAGTCTAGCATAGCTGGAATCACATATACATAACATTTTCAGAAAAAGTTCTTGCTTATCCTCATGTTGCTGGTCACGAATCTGGGACTAAGAGGACTGAATGATTTCCCAAAGTCAACTCTCTAGTTGAGAGAAGAACCAGGATCTGAGCCCAGTCTTTGTCCAGGCTCCACTCATGATGCCACCCTGTAGCAGCCACATTTAAGAATTGATACCTTAGTCGAGGCTCTAGAGAGAGTGTTTGGACATGGCTGGAGGGAGGAAGTGAGCTGAAGGACAGAGTGAAGGGTCAGCCAGCTTGTCTGCTCACCTTGCTGGTCGCTCTTCTCATCCTGAGCTTGGCTGCAGCCTCACTTGTGATGGAGACTGCCACATTCACCCATCGTTCAGGGACACAGCCTACAACTGGCAGCCGCATGGATACCTACAGTAGGAAGGCTTCTCAGTCTGTGTCTGTGGACAGCTGATTTAGAGAACTGGGCAAGGACCTTTATTGTCCCGGGACATGTATGTAGCCAGGCCAATCACACCTTGGGGCTGAAGACCGTTGGCTTGGCCTCGAAGGAACTGAGTGCACAAATTGCTTTATTCAGAACACCAGGAAGTCCTAGTCACAAACCTCTGCAGTTACAGGCTCTCTTTCTGGAGGAAATGAGCCGGCAGGATTCACTGAGAGGCTTCCAAGTCTGACTCTCACTGAACAGAAAAAGCCACCCAGGGCTGGTGTGGCTGGGGAGGCAGCAGGGAACTGACCAGTGGAGCCAGTCTGCTGTTCTGTGGAGGAAGTTATAGTATAAGCCTGCTTTTAGTGTCCCCTGCGCGCCTCGAGGCTGGGGATGACACAGTAATGGTTATTTCCCTCCTTTCTGCCTCAAAGCCATGGTGGTTGACTCATGGTGTCAAGATGGAGGCTGGGATGAGGTCTTGCCCAAGCTCTTTCCCTCCACAGCCTCGAGATTAAGGAATATTATTAATAGCATCTTCCAGACTCAGAATAGTCTTTTTGATGACCCTGTCTTCTGAACAACACATGTGAGATGGGTCCTCTCTTCTAGCCTCACATTTTCTCTCCTCACTTTTCAGGGGGAGCAACAATGGAAAGGAAACTTTCAGCCTCTCTCTTGCTTCCTCTTCCCCAAAGAAGGAGCTCACAGGACTGGTGACAGCTTGTTGGTATTTTAGGGCTGCACTGTCCAAGGGTGGGGTGACTGGGCCTAAGGGAGGGGTGACTGGGCCTAAATGGCAAAAACTTAACAAAACAATAAGAAGGAGGGAAGGGTCAGCTACATCTGTCTACATCATTACGACTGAGTTGTGCTGCTACATAGCAGAAATCGAACCAAAGTTGTAGAACAATTTCCCACCAATTAAAATACAAATAAAAATTTGAAAAGAGGCAACAAGAAAACAAAGCCAAAGCCCCGCCTTCTCCTTGTCTCTTGTGCTGCCCTTCGTGAATCAGGAAAGCATGTCTGGACATCCAGTTTCCCATGTCATGAGCCGCTCAGAACAAGCTCTGCTCCTCCTTCTACCTTCTGAAGCCCTGGGCAGGGGACCCAGTCCCCGCCTGGAGCCGAAGACAGAGCTGTGGTGGGTTGGTTTTCTCACTTCATGGTAGACCTAGGAGCCCATCGTGGCCACACATCCAAGCTACAGCCTCCTGTCTGATTTCTGCCAAATCTCCTATGAGAGCTATTATTTTGATCCACCCTCTGGGGAGAATCACCTTGAACCCAATCCTTCACAGGAAGAACATCTGTCCCTACTTTTGCAGGCGCTCTGTTCCCCATGGCTGGATATGTGTTCACTGGCCCTTTGGCAGAAGCAGGACACGCTGTTAATATTTCTTCGTGTGTTGATGCATTTATTCACCATGTAATAGATAAAAGCCTGGATCAACGTGTTGCGATCGTAAAAACGATTCTATTTTTAAGCACATCGTTTTGGTTTTCTAGATTTCTAAAACAGAAGTCTCAGGTCACTTAAGTAAATGAATAAACCAGAACATTACAACTGTGAGTGGCAATAAGAGGAAGAAAGGAAAAAAGGTAACCACAGCAGAAGCCAGACTGGACAATCTAGGAAAGTGTGTGTGAACAGAAGCACCATATATAATGTTAACCAGGGTTCAAGCAGCCCCTGGAGCTCCTTGGAGAAAGGGGCTACCTGAAATAGAAATAAAAATAGAAAACTTCCCCACACTCCTCATTTCCTTTTTCCGGTCGTGGGCACAAAATGTATAGGGCTTTAGGTTACCGTTCAACCAAATTTTATTATGGGAGACTTCAAAATAGTTCCTCTGGGGGAACTTGAGCCTGATCCCCTGGGATCTCCTAAAACCACCTTTTTTTTCCATCAGGCTCAAGGCCTGGAACTTCAGAGAGTGACTTTGGGGGTTTTTGGAGGAGGAACTTCAAGACTGTACGCCACATTGCATCCTTGTCAAAGGGGCTTTCCAGGTGGATTAGTGGCATAAAATCTGCTTTCCAGTGCAGAGATACAAGAGACAGAGGTCTGATCCCTGGGTCAGGAAAAGCCTCTGGAGTAGGAAATGGCACCCAGCTCCAGCATTCTTGCTGGGATAATCCTAAGGACAGAGAGTCTGATGGGCTACAGTCCATAGGGTTGCAACGAGTCAGATTAGGACTGAAGCANGTGACTGGGCCTAAGGGAGGGGTGACTGGGCCTAAATGGCAAAAACTTAACAAAACAATAAGAAGGAGGGAAGGGTCAGCTACATCTGTCTACATCATTACGACTGAGTTGTGCTGCTACATAGCAGAAATCGAACCAAAGTTGTAGAACAATTTCCCACCAATTAAAATACAAATAAAAATTTGAAAAGAGGCAACAAGAAAACAAAGCCAAAGCCCCGCCTTCTCCTTGTCTCTTGTGCTGCCTTTCGTGAATCAGGAAAGCATGTCTGGACATCCAGTTTCCCATGTCATGAGCCGCTCAGAACAAGCTCTGCTCCTCCTTCTACCTTCTGAAGCCCTGGGCAGGGGACCCAGTCCCCGCCTGGAGCCGAAGACAGAGCTGTGGTGGGTTGGTTTTCTCACTTCATGGTAGACCTAGGAGCCCATCGTGGCCACACATCCAAGCTACAGCCTCCTGTCTGATTTCTGCCAAATCTCCTATGAGAGCTATTATTTTGATCCACCCTCTGGGGAGAATCACCTTGAACCCAATCCTTCACAGGAAGAACATCTGTCCCTACTTTTGCAGGCGCTCTGTTCCCCATGGCTGGATATGTGTTCACTGGCCCTTTGGCAGAAGCAGGACACGCTGTTAATATTTCTTCGTGTGTTGATGCATTTATTCACCATGTAATAGATAAAAGCCTGGATCAACGTGTTGCGATCGTAAAAACGATTCTATTTTTAAGCACATCGTTTTGGTTTTCTAGATTTCTAAAACAGAAGTCTCAGGTCACTTAAGTAAATGAATAAACCAGAACATTACAACTGTGAGTGGCAATAAGAGGAAGAAAGGAAAAAAGGTAACCACAGCAGAAGCCAGACTGGACAATCTAGGAAAGTGTGTGTGAACAGAAGCACCATATATAATGTTAACCAGGGTTCAAGCAGCCCCTGGAGCTCCTTGGAGAAAGGGGCTACCTGAAATAGAAATAAAAATAGAAAACTTCCCCACACTCCTCATTTCCTTTTTCCGGTCGTGGGCACAAAATGTATAGGGCTTTAGGTTACCGTTCAACCAAATTTTATTATGGGAGACTTCAAAATAGTTCCTCTGGGGGAACTTGAGCCTGATCCCCTGGGATCTCCTAAAACCACCTTTTTTTTCCATCAGGCTCAAGGCCTGGAACTTCAGAGAGTGACTTTGGGGGTTTTTGGAGGAGGAACTTCAAGACTGTACGCCACATTGCATCCTTGTCAAAGGGGCTTTCCAGGTGGATTAGTGGCATAAAATCTGCTTTCCAGTGCAGAGATACAAGAGACAGAGGTCTGATCCCTGGGTCAGGAAAAGCCTCTGGAGTAGGAAATGGCACCCAGCTCCAGCATTCTTGCTGGGATAATCCTAAGGACAGAGAGTCTGATGGGCTACAGTCCATAGGGTTGCAACGAGTCAGATTAGGACTGAAGCAACTGAGCACACACACAGCCTTGTCAAACGGCCTCATTTAGGGCAGAGACTTGAAACATTACCTTATCCTGGGACATATGTCTACAGTCATGGTAATGGAGATTGCTTGTTCTTGGAAAACTAGACTGAATTCTTCTATTTTATTTTAATTTNGTCCATAGGGTTGCAACGAGTCAGATTAGGACTGAAGCAACTGAGCACACACACAGCCTTGTCAAACGGCCTCATTTAGGGCAGAGACTTGAAACATTACCTTATCCTGGGACATATGTCTACAGTCATGGTAATGGAGATTGCTTGTTCTTGGAAAACTAGACTGAATTCTTCTATTTTATTTTAATTTCTAAATTAGAAAATATTTATTTATTTGGCTGCATTGGTGTGAGCTGTAGTTTGTGGGCTCTTCATTACAGCATATAAGATCTTTCATTGCGGTGGCCAGGCTTCCCTCTAGTCATGGCTCATGGGGTTCGTTGCCCTCTGGCATGTGGGATCTTAGTTCCCTAATCAGCGGTCTAACCCACATTCCCTGCACTGGAAGGCAGATTCCCAACCACAAGACCACCAGGGAAGTTTCCCCATTCCTCTAACTTAAATTGTAGTGATTGAGTGGATTCTTCATTGATGATGCTAAGTGACTCTGAAACTCTGTCCACATACGAGGCTTACTACCTGTTCTGCTGAGCACACGGGTCTGTCTGGGCACTGAGTCCTTGGCACCTGGCAGGTAACAGGCACGCAATTCTATTTGCTGAATGAAGGCATGAGCAATTTACCTACCAGATGCCACCTATGTTGATACACAGGAAAGAAGGGGAATTTACATTCTGAAAAGGTAAAAGGACAGTGGGGCATAGGGGAGCTTCTCCCTGGGAGGTGGCCTCCTCTGACCGCACCACCCACTTGCTCTCGTATGTCCAGGCTACTAGCTATAGAATAAATAAGATAAAATGATAAATGTATAGCACAGGGAATATGGCCAATATTTTCAATAACTTTTTTTTTGGCCACACAACACAGCTTGTGGGATGCTAGTTTCCTGATCAGGGATTGAACCTCAACCCTCAGCAGTGAAAGTGCAGTCTTAACCACTGAACTATCATTGAATCGGGACAAGTATATTCTTGAATAACTACATAGTAAACCTTATTACCTATAAATAATGTCTCATAATTAATTGAGATAGAGGTTTTTGCACAGTATAAAAAAAGACTTTCTAAATCCTTCCATCATTTTCCAGATCTAACTCAGCAAATTTGGACCACCCTTTGGGCTACGGCTTCCCTGGTGGCTCAGAGGATAAAGCGTCTGCCTGCAATGCAGGGAGACCTGGGTTCTATCCCTGGGTCGGGAAGATCCCCTGGAGAAGGAAATGGCAACCCACTCCAGTATTCTTGCCTGGAGAATTCCATGGGTGGAGGAGCCTGGTGGGCTACAGTCCATGGGGTTGCAAAGAGTCGGACACAGCTGAGCGACTTCACATTCACATTGAAATAAATGGTCAAAGAATCTGTCCTAAGTATTACCTTCTCACTTGCGAGATAAGGATCTTTTCCTCCTTCTTTTTCTTCTGAGTATTTTCTGAAATGCTGAGGCTTAAATGCACTCCCCTCAAAGTTCAGCAGACAGCTAGAGGTTTGTGCTCTGAAAAGGCAGAGAAGAGAGCCAAAAGCTGGTCTTAAAGCCTTTTACATTTATTTATAAATTACGTCAACATTTGTCTCCTCTTGTATACAGAGTTTGAGGTGATGTGAAATATTTGAAATGAAGAGGTCTATCTATCTACCGTTTAGGACAGTAAGTAATTCATGATCCTTTCCCATGATCACTAGAGACAGATAGAACGGAGGCCAAAGGTTTGACAGCCCGCAAAACAGGTTCAGGGATGGCGGGAGTGGGCAGACAGTGCCGTTTACTTTGGAAGCCGTTTGTCACTGTCAGGCATACACAGTGGCCTCTCTTTTAGCTCTGTTCAGACAAGAATACCGTTTGCCTCCTGACATTTCCCTGAAAACAGCAAATTTCTTTTATCACTGGGGTGGTTTCCAAGCTTCATATCCACTGTTGTAAAGGTGAGCTGAACCTTTAAGGAGTGGTTCTGCTGAGCTCTGTAACTTTCTCATGGAAACCCATAAGCAGACTTTTCAAACTAGCATCCCTTCACATCCTCTTGCTGTCTCAGTACAATTTGACAATTATTTATTTCTGCGTTATATATTTATTGAGCTCTACCCCACTGCTTAAGTAATCATATTATATCCATGTATGTAATTGTGGATCACTAACTCTTAAATGAATGCTATTCATGCATCTCTCTTCTTACACAGGAAACTAATTTAAATATATGTCAAAGATGAAATTAAGACAAATCTTCGGAACAAGGATCTAAAACTCAGGTTCAAATAGAAATTACTGTTCAGCCATTGCAAAATTGTAATCGTGCTATAACTGGGATGAAAAGTTGCTTTTCAGATGAGATAGTAAAACTAAAACAAGTAGAGACTTTGCATTAGAAGAGTAGGAAGAAAATGGTTAACATCTAATTGTGTGTGCATACCTCCTCCAGCCTCTATTCTCTCAAAAACTGTGAAAGATTTGTAAAGTTAAAATATCTTTCTTTTTGTTGTTGTTGTTATGTTATACCCAGATTATAGAAACAGTAGGGAATATACAAAATTCCACAACAGAAAAATTATTTTAAAAATTTCTATGTAAAAATAGTCACAGTAATCCCCATATTTGAATTTCAGAACTGTAGAAATTGACAACCCATAGGCAATATTTAGTTTAGGAGTTGGCAAACTATGGCCCATGGGCTAAATTCAGCCGGCCGCCTGTTTGTAAGTAAGGTTTGATTGAAACACAACACAAACATACAACAGTATGTTTACAGACTGTCCCTGGCTGCTTGGGAACCACACCACAGAAGTGAGCAACTGTGACAGAGACCACAGGGCATGAGAAGCCTAAAATATTTGCCACCTGGCTCTTTTCAGAAAGCATTTGCTGACTCCTGCTTTTGTCCATCTGATAAAGATTAGATTATCGGGACAGTCGCTCTTGAACATACTGTGATGTGCCTGGGCTTTACCTCAAGGAACTTACAGTCTAATTGTGAAAGAGAAGGCGTGGACCCTTTTAAGCATAAGAAAATGACTAGTGCCATAGAGGGTATGGCATGCTTTAGGATTTCCACAGGGACACTGGTAAAGTATCAAGGAGAAGATGAAGGCCAAGTTCAGTTTGATGGGGCAGGCGGTGGATGATGCCAAAATGTCTGCAGAATATTCCAGCTTAAAGAAGAGAGGCAAGAAAGGTTCAGAGATAGGAAAGCCCTGTGCGCATGTGAGGACCCACAAGCAGATCACTTGGGGTAGTATGAGGGAGTATGAATGAGTGGCTGGGGGTGGGTACGTTCGGGATGACAGGGCTGGGGGATCTGAAGGTGGGCTGAGAGTGATGTGTTTGTTTGGTAGCTTAGAGAAAGCTGTGTGCGTTAGTCACTCAGTCATGTCTGACTCTTTGCAACACCATGGACTGTAGCCTGCCAGGCTCCTGTGTCCAAGAAATTCTCCAGATAAGAATACCACAGTGCCATTTCCTTCCCTAGGGGATCTTCCTGACCTAGGGAATCAAACCTGGGACTCCTGCATTGCAGGCAGATGCTTTACCATCTGAGCTACCAGGGAAGTACAGGCTTAGAGAGGGTGGAAGCAAAAGATGGTTATTATGAGAGTTTAGGGTATATCCACGAATCCTTTGATATTCCTTCAAAAGATGGAGCTGAGTCCTCTCTCCTTGAGTGTGTACTACTATGGACTCCTTCCTTCATGGAATGCAGCAGTGTATAGGGTGAATCTTCTTAAGGTTCTTAATCTCACTAAGGTGAGACTAGACGGTTCCCTAATAGTCCAGGAGAAGGGTACTTGCAGCAGACGCTACATTTCACTCCGGTCAGCTGGCTGTCTTCAAAAAGTTTACAAATGATGAATGCTGGAGAGTGTGTGGAATAAAGAGAACTCTCCTTCATTCCTGATGGAATGTAAACTGATGCAGCCACTATGGGATATAGTATGTAAGTTCCTTGCAGTTCATGGGGTCGCTGAGAGTAGGACATGACTCAGTGACTTCACTTTCACTTTTCACTTTCATGCATTGGAGAAGGAAATGGCAACCCACTCCAGTGTTCTTGCCTGGGGAATCCCAGGGACGTCGGAGCCTGGGGGGCTGCCGTCTATGGGATCGCACTGAGTCGGACACGACTGAATCGACTTAGCAGCAGCAGCAAAAAATGAAAAATAAAACTACCATATGATCCTGCAATTCCACTCTTGGGTATATATCCAGACAAAAGTATAATTCAAAAAGATACATACATCCCAATAATCATAGCAGCACTATTTACAATACCTGAGATATGGAAGCAACCTAAATGCCTGTCAACAGATGAATGGATAAAGAAGATGCAGAACATTTATATAACAGAATACCACTCAGCTATAAAAATGAATGAAATAATGCCACTGGCAGCAACATGGATGGACCCAGAAATTTTCATGCTAAATAAAATAAGTCAAACAGGGAAAGACAAATATCATATGGTATCACCTATATGTGGAATCTAAAAAAAATTTAAAACAAGGATCTACTATTATAGCACAGGGAACTATGCTCAATATCTTATAATAATCTATAATGGAAAATAATTTGAAAAAGAATATATATGTGTGCTCAGTCACTCAGTTGTGTCTCACGCTGTACAACCCCATGGACTCACCAGGCTCCTCTGGCCATGGAATTTTCCAGGCAATAATACTGGAGTATGTTGTCAATTCCTCCTCCAGGGGATCTTCCCAATCCAGGGGTCAGACCCACACCTCTTGTGTCTCCTGCATTGGCAGGATAATTTTTCTTACCACTAACACCATTTGGGAAGCCCCATATATATACATATAGCTGAATCACTTTTGCTGCAGCTAGATTTTGTAAATCTACTATGTTTCAATTTTTTAAAAGTGCAGAATGAGGACCATACTAGAATAGAGAGCGTTTCACATGCCTGCTGGGTGAGCCTTCCCTCTGAACACACTTACCTGGATTTCCTTTGTGGCAGAAAGTGCTCATCACAGAAGCAGCTGACATCCAGGCTTAAGAGCTGGTGTGCTGGCCACCACTGGTTACATTATCTTTTGGTCAAGACTCCCTGGTCCCTGGAATGTGACCTTTTGACCACTGGTTGAAGCGGGTCAGTGCAATTGAACATCTGATGTTTTTTTGATGATACCAAATGGATGGGACCAGCCGATAGGCGTCCTGTGATCTTCTATTAATAGGTCAGTCTTGCACGCTTCAAGTAGATGGTTTCATTACAGAGTTCTTTGGAGGAGACAGTGAAAGTCTGGTACAAGGTGTATGATCTGGAAAAGATGCCTAATAAGCATTGCATTTTGTTAGTAATAAAAATGATTAGATTTAAAAATATTCAAAGGCAGTATTATAAAACGGGGATGTTTAAAAACCAGCTGATGATTTATAAAACCAGCTTTTAAAAGAAAATTATTGGTTTATTATTTATATTTCTATTATAAAAACATTTTTATATATTTGAGAAGTGCTTTAATGAGTTTTTGGTATTGAGTTTTTTTAACTGAGGTATAGCTGACACATAAAAATATATTAGTTTCAGGTAGACAGCACCATGATTCAATACTTGTGTACATTGATGACCACAGGAAGTCTAGTTACCGCCTGTCATCATACATAGTTACAAAGATGTTTTTGTTGTTTTTGTTTTATTTTTCTCATGATGGGGGCTTTTAAGGTTTACTATGTTAGCTACTTTCAAATTTGCAATACAATATTAGTAACTGTGGGCTTCCCAGGTGGCACAAGTGGTAAAGAATCTGCCTGCCAATGCAGGAGACACAAGAGCCTTGAGTTAGATCCCAGGGTTGGGAAGATCCCCTGGAGTAGGAAATGGTGACCCACTCCAGTATTCTTGCCTGGAAAATTCCATGGATAGAGGAGCCTGGCAGACTACAGTCCATGGTGTCCCAAAGAGTCGGACACAACTAAGCACACATGTGTGTGTGCGTACACACACATACACACATTATTAATTGTAGTCACCATGCTGTCCATGACATTCTCTTTTATCCACTCTATTTTTTTTTCCAGCAGAGAGACTAAAACTTAAATATTGTCACAGTAAACAATTAAGAATTTTATTAGGAAAATGTTTTATTAATTTTGAATCTTGATTTTAACATCATCTTTGTACAACCACTTTTCATTGCAAATTTTTTTGTCTTTTTTTTTTTTGGGAAGATTCTATCTACGAATAAATAATGGATCAGTAAGTGAACCAACAAAGAAATCCCATAAACATGACCCATCTCATCTGGAGGTCATTATCATACTTTATTAACATTAACCTGAAATGAAATTTTCACTCAGATTAAAAGGAACATTTTCAAAGTTGTTTTTTTGGGGCAATGAAAATAAAGTAATTGTTAATTCGGGTTTAAGATCTTTCTTATTTTATGCATATTTCTTAAAATTGATGTTTTTGTCTTAGAAGCATTTTTTCACTTTATTACGGAGCCAGTTTACTTTTTCAAAACAGTAAACCCTATTTGTAATATGTGGAACGTTGGTCATGTAAAATGCAAACTCAAAGAATCTGTTTTCTGTAATAATTAGGGACTCCATTCAGTGGCATTAACAGAAGATGTAAATCAGAGTAGGACTTTCTCAAGGAGCAGCAAATCAGAGGTGGGTGGTCCAGGGCCGGGGTGGGCCTCTTGGAGTCAGTGCTCAGCTGCTTTCTTTGAACGTTCTGCATCTTAAGCTGGGGACTTGTGCTCACTGTCACAGGATGCGCCCTCCATCTTAAGGCATGGAGATATATTCCAGGCAGGGAGAGAAAGGAGGGCAAATGGCAAGAATCAGCCGAATCTGATCTCAGTTTTCTGGAAAACTCTCCTTCCCTGGAAGCTCCAATTGGCTATTTGTGCGTATGTCTATCTGGACAGAACTGGGTCACCTGGGCACCCCGAGCTGTGAGAGTCTGGGAGGCTGAGTGTTTTATTTTCTCCCATTTCTATGGTTCTTCTTTGAAAAACAGGAATATATAAAAAAAAAAAAGAAAAGAAAAACAGGAATAGAGTTGATTTATATTGTTGTGTTAGTTTCAAGTGTACAGCAAAGTGTATAGCTTTGTATATATACATATATCTACATATCTATCTATCTGGTTTGTTCTTTGAAGATTCTTTTCCCATGTAAGTCATTACAGAGCACTGAGTAGAGTTCCCTGTGCTATACAACAGGTCCTTATTAGTTATCTATTTTATATACAGAAGTGTGCATTTGTTAATCCCAGTTTCCAAGTTTATCTCTCCCCCCACCTTCCCCCTCTCAATCCCGCCATAACCATACTATTTAACTAGACACAGTGGTGGTGGTTTAGTTGCTAAGTCGTGTCTGACTCTTGTGACCCCATGAACCATAGCCTTCCAGACTCCTCTGTCCATGGGATTTCCCAGGCAAGAATACTGGAGTGGGTTGCCATTTTCTTCTCCAGGGGACCTTTCTGACCCTTGGGATCAAACCCGGGTCTCCAGCATTGCAGGTGGATTCTTTACCACTGAGCCACCAGGGAACATTGCTGTACCAAGTCGAGTCAAGTCATTGGGGAGAATCAATGCTGAGGACGCAGCTTGCAGGGTTTGCCCATTCCTCAACCTCTTGCTTGCTAGTCAGATTTCTGAACGCAGAAGACATTTCTGGCAGCACAACCAGGGCTTTGAGAATTGAATGAGGTATGGAGTGGAAAGATCTTATGCAGGCCTCCTTCACATCATGACTGTACAGATGTCAATTTTTCACTGTTAACAGCTCTTGAAAAATTAATCACTTTCTAGGCTTTTTTCCCCACTTAAAAAAATAATAAGCTTCTTACCCCAAAATGCACTGAATAATATACTGTAAGAAATATTTCTTTGACACTACAGTTCTAGGCAAATGAGTATACTTATCAATTTACTCAATACCACAGTCACTAGCTTAAGAACATTACACAGGATACATTTAAACTGGGTGCCCTATTTGGTGAACCCACAAAGTTTTGGTTCCTGCATTCAGCCCGAGTGAAGGGGTGAAGTAGCAGCATTTCATTAAGTGTCGGGTCTCTTGGGTGTGTGCCCCATTCACTTGTGCTTTGAAGCACATTTCCTGTTCAACCTTCATTCTGCCCTGGGTTTCTCTGCACTGAGCATTTACTTCTAAGTGCAATTTGTGCATAAGATAACCATCATACCCCCCAAAGTTGGAAAATTAGTGACAAAAATGTGCAGAAAAAAGGAAGGAGAAAATAGTAATAAATCTTTATCACTTTACATTTTTATGTAAAGACTCAATTTGTCATTTTCACAGTGTTGTTTATTACTTAGGTAAAGTTATTTTTGTGGTTCAGGTGATATATTTTTCTACCTGTAACTTTTTGTTAACTTGGATTGGAATGCATAGCATTATATTCCGCCCCCGCATTAATATTAAAGAAAAAAGTTAAGGGAAAATGGCTTCCACTATGGACAGGTTTTCAAGAATAGACTTGTTAAGTGGGGGATTGTTGTGTGCTATAGATCTCTATGGGGATGGATATTGTATTGGGGATAATGGGGAGCTCAAGTTGGTGTGTTGACTTAGATGCTATAGGGGGATGGGGGTCATATGCCTTATCTTGTTTCATCTTCCCAGCAGTCCCTGGGGCAGGCACATTGATCACCTTTATGAGGGGAAGTTATGATGGCTTTCTACCCCATCAGCACAATGGTCTCAGAACTACATTTCCCAGGACTCCCTCCTATGTATAGTTCTAGTTTTTGACTGTGTGAGACCGGAAGGCAGAAGTGCAGTAGCAGTCCTTGGATGCTCACAGGTGTGCAGGCTCACCTGGTGGGTGTGGGTTCTCCCAGCTCCCACCCATCTCCTCCTTCAGCTTCTCCTAGACCTGGGTTGCATGGGTGCAACTCTGTGATGAAGGCGCCAATTCCTTCGGAAAGTCGCCTGTGTCATCAAGATTGCAGACGGTGAGAAGTGATGTGGGCTCCCGTCTGTCCTCGAGGGTACCATCTGTACATCCAGTTTTTCTTCCAGATGTCTACCTCTGATAATGGGATGACTTCAAGCCCACTATCAGATGCAGGAGCAATGGCCTTTCTAGACTTTTCCACCCAAGTTACACTAGATATGGTCCCTGTAATGAATTCCCTATTCCATGTCACTCATGAGGCTCATGACCCCTAAGTGAACCCTGACTGATACAGAAGTCCTAAATTCAGAGAGCAGATGCTCCCTGAACTGGGATATGAAGATCCTTTGGGGACCTGAGAACAGGGAGTGAAATTTATTCAACTCCTGTCCTGTGATGGGCCCAGCACTCTGTGCTATTAATACATTTAATCTTTATAACAGNCAGATGAATGGATAAAGAAGATGCAGAACATTTATATAACAGAATACCACTCAGCTATAAAAATGAATGAAATAATGCCACTGGCAGCAACATGGATGGACCCAGAAATTTTCATGCTAAATAAAATAAGTCAAACAGGGAAAGACAAATATCATATGGTATCACCTATATGTGGAATCTAAAAAAAATTTAAAACAAGGATCTACTATTATAGCACAGGGAACTATGCTCAATATCTTATAATAATCTATAATGGAAAATAATTTGAAAAAGAATATATATGTGTGCTCAGTCACTCAGTTGTGTCTCACGCTGTACAACCCCATGGACTCACCAGGCTCCTCTGGCCATGGAATTTTCCAGGCAATAATACTGGAGTATGTTGTCAATTCCTCCTCCAGGGGATCTTCCCAATCCAGGGGTCAGACCCACACCTCTTGTGTCTCCTGCATTGGCAGGATAATTTTTCTTACCACTAACACCATTTGGGAAGCCCCATATATATACATATAGCTGAATCACTTTTGCTGCAGCTAGATTTTGTAAATCTACTATGTTTCAATTTTTTAAAAGTGCAGAATGAGGACCATACTAGAATAGAGAGCGTTTCACATGCCTGCTGGGTGAGCCTTCCCTCTGAACACACTTACCTGGATTTCCTTTGTGGCAGAAAGTGCTCATCACAGAAGCAGCTGACATCCAGGCTTAAGAGCTGGTGTGCTGGCCACCACTGGTTACATTATCTTTTGGTCAAGACTCCCTGGTCCCTGGAATGTGACCTTTTGACCACTGGTTGAAGCGAGTCAGTGCAATTGAACATCTGATGTTTTTTTGATGATACCAAATGGATGGGACCAGCCGATAGGCGTCCTGTGATCTTCTATTAATAGGTCAGTCTTGCACGCTTCAAGTAGATGGTTTCATTACAGAGTTCTTTGGAGGAGACAGTGAAAGTCTGGTACAAGGTGTATGATCTGGAAAAGATGCCTAATAAGCATTGCATTTTGTTAGTAATAAAAATGATTAGATTTAAAAATATTCAAAGGCAGTATTATAAAACGGGGATGTTTAAAAACCAGCTGATGATTTATAAAACCAGCTTTTAAAAGAAAATTATTGGTTTATTATTTATATTTCTATTATAAAAACATTTTTATATATTTGAGAAGTGCTTTAATGAGTTTTTGGTATTGAGTTTTTTTAACTGAGGTATAGCTGACACATAAAAATATATTAGTTTCAGGTAGACAGCACCATGATTCAATACTTGTGTACATTGATGACCACAGGAAGTCTAGTTACCGCCTGTCATCATACATAGTTACAAAGATGTTTTTGTTGTTTTTGTTTTATTTTTCTCATGATGGGGGCTTTTAAGGTTTACTATGTTAGCTACTTTCAAATTTGCAATACAATATTAGTAACTGTGGGCTTCCCAGGTGGCACAAGTGGTAAAGAATCTGCCTGCCAATGCAGGAGACACAAGAGCCTTGAGTTAGATCCCAGGGTTGGGAAGATCCCCTGGAGTAGGAAATGGTGACCCACTCCAGTATTCTTGCCTGGAAAATTCCATGGATAGAGGAGCCTGGCAGACTACAGTCCATGGTGTCCCAAAGAGTCGGACACAACTAAGCACACATGTGTGTGTGCGTACACGCACATACACACATTATTAATTGTAGTCACCATGCTGTCCATGACATTCTCTTTTATCCACTCTATTTTTTTTTCCAGCAGAGAGACTAAAACTTAAATATTGTCACAGTAAACAATTAAGAATTTTATTAGGAAAATGTTTTATTAATTTTGAATCTTGATTTTAACATCATCTTTGTACAACCACTTTTCATTGCAAATTTTTTTGTCTTTGTTTTTTTTTGGGAAGATTCTATCTACGAATAAATAATGGATCAGTAAGTGAACCAACAAAGAAATCCCATAAACATGACCCATCTCATCTGGAGGTCATTATCATACTTTATTAACATTAACCTGAAATGAAATTTTCACTCAGATTAAAAGGAACATTTTCAAAGTTGTTTTTTTGGGGCAATGAAAATAAAGTAATTGTTAATTCGGGTTTAAGATCTTTCTTATTTTATGCATATTTCTTAAAATTGATGTTTTTGTCTTAGAAGCATTTTTTCACTTTATTACGGAGCCAGTTTGCTTTTTCAAAACAGTAAACCCTATTTGTAATATGTGGAACATTGGTCATGTAAAATGCAAACTCAAAGAATCTGTTTTCTGTAATAATTAGGGACTCCATTCAGTGGCATTAACAGAAGATGTAAATCAGAGTAGGACTTTCTCAAGGAGCAGCAAATCAGAGGTGGGTGGTCCAGGGCCGGGGTGGGCCTCTTGGAGTCAGTGCTCAGCTGCTTTCTTTGAACGTTCTGCATCTTAAGCTGGGGACTTGTGCTCACTGTCACAGGATGCGCCCTCCATCTTAAGGCATGGAGATATATTCCAGGCAGGGAGAGAAAGGAGGGCAAATGGCAAGAATCAGCCGAATCTGATCTCAGTTTTCTGGAAAACTCTCCTTCCCTGGAAGCTCCAATTGGCTATTTGTGCGTATGTCTATCTGGACAGAACTGGGTCACCTGGGCACCCCGAGCTGTGAGAGTCTGGGAGGCTGAGTGTTTTATTTTCTCCCATTTCTATGGTTCTTCTTTGAAAAACAGGAATATATAAAAAAAAAAAAGAAAAGAAAAACAGGAATAGAGTTGATTTATATTGTTGTGTTAGTTTCAAGTGTACAGCAAAGTGTATAGCTTTGTATATATACATATATCTACATATCTATCTATCTGGTTTGTTCTTTGAAGATTCTTTTCCCATGTAAGTCATTACAGAGCACTGAGTAGAGTTCCCTGTGCTATACAACAGGTCCTTATTAGTTATCTATTTTATATACAGAAGTGTGCATTTGTTAATCCCAGTTTCCAAGTTTATCTCTCCCCCCACCTTCCCCCTCTCAATCCCGCCATAACCATACTATTTAACTAGACACAGTGGTGGTGGTTTAGTTGCTAAGTCGTGTCTGACTCTTGTGACCCCATGAACCATAGCCTTCCAGACTCCTCTGTCCATGGGATTTCCCAGGCAAGAATACTGGAGTGGGTTGCCATTTTCTTCTCCAGGGGACCTTTCTGACCCTTGGGATCAAACCCGGGTCTCCAGCATTGCAGGTGGATTCTTTACCACTGAGCCACCAGGGAACATTGCTGTACCAAGTCGAGTCAAGTCATTGGGGAGAATCAATGCTGAGGACGCAGCTTGCAGGGTTTGCCCATTCCTCAACCTCTTGCTTGCTAGTCAGATTTCTGAACGCAGAAGACATTTCTGGCAGCACAACCAGGGCTTTGAGAATTGAATGAGGTATGGAGTGGAAAGATCTTATGCAGGCCTCCTTCACATCATGACTGTACAGATGTCAATTTTTCACTGTTAACAGCTCTTGAAAAATTAATCACTTTCTAGGCTTTTTTCCCCACTTAAAAAAATAATAAGCTTCTTACCCCAAAATGCACTGAATAATATACTGTAAGAAATATTTCTTTGACACTACAGTTCTAGGCAAATGAGTATACTTATCAATTTACTCAATACCACAGTCACTAGCTTAAGAACATTACACAGGATACATTTAAACTGGGTGCCCTATTTGGTGAACCCACAAAGTTTTGGTTCCTGCATTCAGCCCGAGTGAAGGGGTGAAGTAGCAGCATTTCATTAAGTGTCGGGTCTCTTGGGTGTGTGCCCCATTCACTTGTGCTTTGAAGCACATTTCCTGTTCAACCTTCATTCTGCCCTGGGTTTCTCTGCACTGAGCATTTACTTCTAAGTGCAATTTGTGCATAAGATAACCATCATACCCCCCAAAGTTGGAAAATTAGTGACAAAAATGTGCAGAAAAAAGGAAGGAGAAAATAGTAATAAATCTTTATCACTTTACATTTTTATGTAAAGACTCAATTTGTCATTTTCACAGTGTTGTTTATTACTTAGGTAAAGTTATTTTTGTGGTTCAGGTGATATATTTTTCTACCTGTAACTTTTTGTTAACTTGGATTGGAATGCATAGCATTATATTCCGCCCCCGCATTAATATTAAAGAAAAAAGTTAAGGGAAAATGGCTTCCACTATGGACAGGTTTTCAAGAATAGACTTGTTAAGTGGGGGATTGTTGTGTGCTATAGATCTCTATGGGGATGGATATTGTATTGGGGATAATGGGGAGCTCAAGTTGGTGTGTTGACTTAGATGCTATAGGGGGATGGGGGTCATATGCCTTATCTTGTTTCATCTTCCCAGCAGTCCCTGGGGCAGGCACATTGATCACCTTTATGAGGGGAAGTTATGATGGCTTTCTACCCCATCAGCACAATGGTCTCAGAACTACATTTCCCAGGACTCCCTCCTATGTATAGTTCTAGTTTTTGACTGTGTGAGACCGGAAGGCAGAAGTGCAGTAGCAGTCCTTGGATGCTCACAGGTGTGCAGGCTCACCTGGTGGGTGTGGGTTCTCCCAGCTCCCACCCATCTCCTCCTTCAGCTTCTCCTAGACCTGGGTTGCATGGGTGCAACTCTGTGATGAAGGCGCCAATTCCTTCGGAAAGTCGCCTGTGTCATCAAGATTGCAGACGGTGAGAAGTGATGTGGGCTCCCGTCTGTCCTCGAGGGTACCATCTGTACATCCAGTTTTTCTTCCAGATGTCTACCTCTGATAATGGGATGACTTCAAGCCCACTATCAGATGCAGGAGCAATGGCCTTTCTAGACTTTTCCACCCAAGTTACACTAGATATGGTCCCTGTAATGAATTCCCTATTCCATGTCACTCATGAGGCTCATGACCCCTAAGTGAACCCTGACTGATACAGAAGTCCTAAATTCAGAGAGCAGATGCTCCCTGAACTGGGATATGAAGATCCTTTGGGGACCTGAGAACAGGGAGTGAAATTTATTCAACTCCTGTCCTGTGATGGGCCCAGCACTCTGTGCTATTAATACATTTAATCTTTATAACAGATATTATTACAGTTTTATAGGTGAAGCAGCCCCTTTTTTCTTAGGGCCAGTTTTCCAAATAATTTTCTTTTTGCCTTAGTGCAAGCTGATGTCCAAAATTTATTTTTTATGGAGAATCTGTCGTTGTAAAAATATGACTCCGGAGACAAATTTTCAGAGAGCAGTAAATACCAGAAGCCAAGCCAGAAACTTCAGCACCCTGTTGAGACTGGGAAAAGGCAACATTGACTTATTTTCACTTAAATTTTTGACTTGGAAAAAACCCAACAGGGATGGTTTTTCTTCTTGCTCTCTCTGAGGCCTGTGACTGCCCATTTATTTCTCTAAAGCGAGTGGTAGCCCAAAGATGCTTGTGATACATGGGTTACAAGAATCTATAGCTGTATATTCATTTCCCAGAATTCAGAAAAGTGCAGGGCTCAATTTGGTAAACATCACCTCCATGGAAATGAAGTTTACCCAGGTTGTGTATTTGAATATTAAGCATAACCCATCGTGAATCAGGCTTGTTGGTCGACCAACTGCCTGCCCATTTCTTTGTGTTCAGTCTTCTTCATGCCTTTTTAACTCCTCCAAGCTGGCATTCAAATGCCAGGTCTTAAGCGTGTTTGAAAAGAATACATTTGAATGCAATTACTAAGCCTCCTTTAGAAGTCCGGCTGCCCTGTCCATTATAATAATTGATAGTCCAGAAACTTGTTAGAGAGAAAGGAATTTAATCAAAGCTAAAAGTAATTTATAGGGTAAGTCCGACATACACATACTTTCTCTAAGCCTTGGTTTGATTGGTTTTCATTTTTGGGATGTGTATTTGACATTTGAAACAATTTTGGCCAATCATGCCTTCATTCGAGGCTGAGAGTTCTTTGACCTATGTATCGAAAATGAGGGTGAACACAAGAGAAATTTGGTGCCGCTGGTGACTGCTGAACTTTTGGGATCATTAAAATCTACTGCTAACTGCATGAAATAAGCACATTTGACTCAGGTTTCTCCTTTGGGATGGGATTGGCCAACTTCCCAAGAGAGAAACTTTTCTCTTCCCAAAGATTCTATCTCCTGTTGGATAGACTGTTTCTTCAGTTATTAGTGGCTGCAGCCACCACTGTGGGTATCCCATGCTTGCCTCTTCAGTGCTTGCCTCTGATAAACTTAAGAACGCATGTCTTCCAACTGGGCACTTTGTCATTCTTCCTGGACTTTCCCTGGACTTAAGACCATCTTGCCCTGGACACATGCAAGTGGTAAATTCTAGGCATTTAATACGTCAGGAAGTAGCCCTTGAACCGTGGTGGACAGGAGATGGCAGACTGATGCGCAGCTGCCCCTTATGATGGACAACCATGAGAGGCTCTGTGTACAGTCCTCCAAGGCTCCTCAGTGGGGCTGAGACTCGATTGACCACGAAACTTTTCTGTTTTATTAACTTGACCCTTTACTGGCTGCCTTCCTTTCCCTGACTCAGTTGTCCTCTCCTCTGGTCGCCTCCCAGATCACCTATGGATGTGAATCCTTGTCTCAAGTTCTGCTTTGGGGGAACCCAAATAAAGATAATGGACTTTACTAGTCCTGCCAGGGCTGCCTTGGTGGGCTTAGCCCCAGGAGCAAGATCTTCTGTGCTGAGCAGGTGAGTGGGTGATGCCTGGAGGGCCCAGCTGCACAGGAGCCCGTCAAGAGCTGTTGGGAGAACTGAGTCCCAAGGCCAGTTTCTGCAGAGAGGAGGGAGAGATGAGAGAGGAGACCTGGGTGCTTATCCGGAGGGGTGGGCTGAATAATATTCCTTTGTAGAGGTGTACCATGTCTTCTTTCTCCATTCCTCTGTTGAAGAACACTTAGGTTGCTCCCATGTCCTGGCTATTGGTGCATGTATCTTTTGGAATTATTGCTTTCTCTGGGTATATGCCTAGGAGTGGAATTACTGGCTCATATGGTAATTATAAAAATTTTTAGTTTTTGAGTTCAGTTCAGTTCAGTCACTCAGTCATATCAAACTCTGCAACCCCATGGACTGCAGCATGCCAGGCTTCCCTGTCCATCACCAACTCCTGGGGCTTACTTAAACTCATGTCCATTGAGTCGTTGATGCCATCCAACCATCTCTTCCTCTGTCTTCCCTGTCTCCTCCTGCCTTCAGTCTTTCCCAGCATCAGGGTCTTTTCAAATGAGTCAGTATTTCACATCAGGTGGCCAAAGTATTGAAGTTTCAGCTTCAGCATCAGTCCTTCCAATGAATATTCAGGACTGGTTTCCTTTAGGATGTTTCTGAAGGAACCTCCATACTATTCACTGTGCATATGTATGGCAGGGGATGAAGGAGAAGAAATAGAACTCTGAGGGCTGAGAGCAGAGGTTGAAAGGCTCCAAGACACTGGCCAGGGGACTGTTAAGAATTCCTTCTTTCTCCACATACTCAAGGAGGTTCTTCATCCTCCTCTGTCTCTTCTCTCACCAGTTGTGAGTTGATAACTCTTTTGTTTTTCTATTATATATATATATATTATATATATATATAGGGGTCTTTGTTGCTGTGCAGGTTTTTTTCTCTAGTTGCTGAGAGTAGGGCTACTCTCTGGTTGTGGTGCTAAAGCTTCTCAGTGTGGTGGTTTCTCTTCTTGCAGAGCACAGACTCTAGGGCATGTGGGCTCTGTAGCTGTGGCACACAGGTCTAGTTGCTCTGTGGCAATTGGGAGCTTCCTGAACCAGGGATCAAACCCATGTCCCCTGCATTGACAAGGGGATTCTTATCTACTGTGACAACTCTTGAATGCCTAGCCCACCTCTGCAAAGCCCTGAATGAATTTTTCCAGCACTCCTCACAATAATTGGCAATACCTACCTGGATGCCCTATAAGTGCTTCAAACTCAGCACCCCCGAACAATATTCATTTTTTGTGTCTTTGTAATCCTCCCTTTCGTCCTGCCCCCAAACCCCACATCTTTCCTGTCTTCAGCATCATTTCCTTCAATGAAAAGTCATTTCAAGGTGCAGCTGTTCCTTTTCCCCCTCTTCCACATCTGACTCTTCACTCAAACAACCTAAGCCGGTCCTTTAAGTCTTCCTGAGAGAGCCCTCTCCCCACATTACCACTTGTCAGCCATCTTATCCCTCATCTCAACTTTCCAAAGTCTTCCCACACACCAGCCCATTCATTCTTCCAGGACAGTCTCTCTAAGTGATGAGTTTGATCATGTCATCCTCTCTCCTTGCTCCTCAAACCTTTGAAAGCCCGCCATCATCTACAAACACAAGTTTCAGTGATGTGCGCTGTCATTCCAGGCCTTAGTTTTACTTCTTTTCCAGCCTCTTTTCTTGCCTTGCCTGAGTATCTGTGCATTTTTCAAAGCGTATTCCAAGGAGTGTGAGTACCTTGGGGGTGCTCCTCTGCTTAAGAGTTTCAGGGTAAGAATTCGGACAACACAGCCCACTTTGTCCCACTCTTGGATAGTCAAAAGGTCCGTCAGCACATTCTAGACTCAGAGAAGTTCTGAAATAAAGAAACCTGTTGAATTTTGCTTCTCTCAGTGTTCCCCAATGTATTTGGCCGTGGACTTCTTCCTTGCCTGTACAGAATGGCAGCTATTATTCATATTGTGAAGAGTTCGTGTTCCTGGGACAGGCGCCACTTTTTCTAACCACACCAGACTTGACATCTGAAACACACGTCAAACTCCAGGACTAGAGTTGTGTTTGTTTGTTGTTTTTTCTCCCAAGCTGTTCTCTTACTCAGGAATGGTTTTACCCCAGTGCCTCTCAAAGTCCTGACTCAGCCTTCAGGATCCAGCTCAGATGCCCGATGCCATGCACCAGGCGGCCTCTTTCATGCCCTCCCTTGCTCCCTCCCAGTACCACTATTACTGGAGGGGTTTCTTTCTGCTTTGCAATATAATTAACTCACATTTCTGTTCAAACTCAAGGTCTTTGAAGACAAAAATGTTTCATTTTTCCTTTCTGAAATGTGACCTACAGTGCTTAAGCAGCTGTGTTGACCCCAAAGTGTCCATGAGCAAATTTTTTTTTTGTCTGGATTGATTTCACAATCATTTCATTATTCCTTGTAAAGTCCATCTAAGCAATAGAGGAGCATAATTTGCCCTAGTTCAGTCTGATGCCAACCTCAGCAGGGTGCTGGGACCTTGACATTCTGTGGAGCTTTTCTGGGCCTGTTGAAGAACTGTAAGAATTCAAGGAGCTGCTATGTGGGAGGGACTTAGACTGGATCCGGAACCCAGCGGGTCTCAGGACTGCGGCCGTGAGTGACATGCAGTGACAAAGTGCATTGCAAGCATCAGTCAATTACATCCTCACCGCAGTCTTAGGAGACATATGTTATTGTTCCCATGTCACAGGGGACAGAACCTAGACTGGGATCTGAGGTTCTCAATCTTACCCGAGAGCCCAGGGTCTGAGGCACCAACATACTGCACTGCAGACTGAGGTGGTGAAAGTACATATTAGGTGTTATTTTTATTCACAGAGGCTGCAAAAGATGGGGAACTTGGCAGAGAAAGGGGCGTCCAGGGACGGAGACAGGCATTGAATCCCGCATCTGTCACTGTCACTTCTGGCTTGTGAGGTCTGGGGCAGAATAATCTTGTTAAAATCGCATTTTCCTCACCTGTAAAATGGAGTTAATCATAGTATTTTTACCTCAAGAGGTTCTGAGAATTAATGAGACCACACAAGTGAAGAGCAAGCACAGGGTCCACGGGGGCTCAAGAGAAGTTTTGGGGGTGGGCGGCACCCTTGATGTCCTTGTGGTTATGATGGCCATCTCATTGTCATTGTCCAGGAGACGATGAAGGCCTTTGGATGGGGAACTGTCACCTGGCAGTTATGCAAATTCAAGGCATCCTGAGTGAGTTGTTCATAGAGGGAAGGAAGGCTTCATTCAACCAGGGCCTGTCATTCCAGTTTCCTCTAAAAAACAAAAAGCAAGAAAACCTCCCTCTTGAACACTTTGAGACTTATGACAAAATGTACCTGGAAAAAAATGGAGGTCCTAACAGTGCAGGAGCAGCTGCAACCATGGGTCTTTGCCTGGGTGGACACGGAGCCAAGCTGGTGAGTCATTATCAACGGCCTGTGGGGTCCCTGGGGCTGGGCCCGTCTGGCTGCTTCTCCTTACCTGCCCCCGATGAAACCCCTGATTTGTCTCCTGTACCGGCCACTCATCCCACCATATCCATCCTCGCCCTTGGTCTGTAATCCCAGGGCAGAGCATGGCGCCTCCTTCTGTGAACTCCACATGGGACTAACTGGGTGTGTTAGCACGGCATTCACAGCCCCTCTTGTTCATCCACCCAGTCACACTCTCCACCTGCTCCCCTTCTGCATCCAGCCATCACTCAGGCCTCCCACAGCCATGATTTTGGGGTCCTGTTGTTCACCCTCAAGCTGGACCATCTTTTATTTCACTTTCCTTTGACTTAAATCTATTCCATCCCAAGAGCCATCGAATACCTTCCCTTCCTTGAGGTCAAGCCTGGTGAATCAGGGCAAAAGACTCATCACCCAGAAGGCCCTGGTCCACAATTCCTGCTCCCATGGAGGGGTTCCTTCACCTTCTCCCAAAGCTTCGAGGGTGGATGGCTTTATTTGAAGGTTGAACATTGATGAGCTTGTGTTCCCAGGTCTGTTGCAAAGTCCTCATCTTAAGAAGTGGCCATCTTCTGCCTGCATCCCAGTAGATCTGAACTGGAACTTGCTTCTGTGATTCTCTGTCAACTTGATGCTGAACAGGAAACCCAAGCTCTCATATTCACTTGTTGTTACTCTGATCACTGGATCAGTCCAACCACGGGCTGATCTGCAAACCCCTGTCCTCTCCAGGGTCACGCAGAAAGGGTTCATGTCCCAGCCTCCTTTAGGATTGGGTGGGGTCATGTGCCAAGGAGTGTGAGCAGGAACAATGCTGGCCACTTCCAGGTCTGGCCCCTGAGAACTGCCGGGCAATCCTCTGGGCTCTTTTTCCAGTTCTGTAATGACACTGGATGCCATGTTTTGAAGAGGAGAGTGTAGTGGCCAAATTCCATGATGACCTCCGTTGATCTTATCTCCTGGGACTCATACCTCCTCTACACATTGGGTGTGTGTCACCAGTAGGGTATTACAGAAGTGGCAGTGGAACTTCCGAGGCCAGGTCATAGGAGCCATGAAGCTCCCATCTTGCCCTTTCTTGGATCACTCCCTCTGGTGGGAGCCAGTTGCCGTGTCATGAGGACACCAAGCAGTTCTATGGAGGGTCCATGTAGTGGAGAGCTGAGACCCCTGTGGACTCCCAGCACAAACCCTCAGTCATGTGATGGAGCTTTCTTATATGCGGTCCAGACTTCAGCTGATGTAGCCCTGGCTGGCATGTTAAATGTAACCCCATAACAGACTTGGAGCAGAACCATCCAGCTAAGTTGCTCTCAAATTTCTTCTCCATGGAAACTGATAATATTTATTGTTGTGTTTAGCCACTAAATTTGGAAATAATCTGGTATGCAGCAATAGCAAATTTGTGACCCCATGGACTGTAGCCTGCCAGGCTCCTGTGTCCATGGAATTCTCCAGGCAAGAACACTGAAGTGGGTAAAGCCATTCCTTTCTCCAAGGGATCTTCCTGACCCAGGGATAAAACCTGGGTCTCTTGCGTTACAGGCAGATTCTTTACCATCTGAGCCACCAAGGAAGCCCCTAACTCCTAGGGTAGGCTACAGGATGAAAGGGACTTAAAACCCTGAATAACTTGTTGGATGGGAACTTCCACTGAGATCTGGAGCTTTATCTCTAAGTGGCTTAAAACTTATTAGCTTCATAGTAAATTTATCTTCATAGGATTTGAATTTTCTTGTTTATTTTTATTTCTGTACATTTGCTAGTTGCTGTTGCCATTATGGATTGAATTCTTTACTCTATTTTCTCTTTTTTTGTTTATTTGTTTGGCTGGTAAGTAGGAGCCTAATGATTTGTGCATGTTGACCTTCACATTCAGTCACTCTTTTTGACTCTCACTTATATGCAAAAAATGGCTAATTAATTTTGAATTTTCTATATAATCATATCATATATAGGAAATAATAGATTTTCTATTGTTTGCTAGTGTCTTTTTAAAAATATTTTTTTGTGCTGGCAAGTACTTCCAACAGGATCTTGAGTGGTTAGGGTGGGAGAGGTCAGTCTTGTCCTTTGAATGTGTTACTATTAAGCAGAATGCTTGTTGGCAATGGCTAGGGAATGGCAGTTAGGATGTTTTCTTTGATGTCTAATTTGCTAAATTTTTTAAAATGAAAATTCCTTTTGAATTTTATAAAATCATTTTTACCTCTATTGAGATTATCATATTTCTTTTCTAATAAATTTACTAACATAAAATTGTGTAATTTTGCATTGATCTTGAATTATAATAGAGTCCTTATTAGGATTACTCTAAAATACATACTGTTGAATTCAATGTTAGATTATTAAATTAATATTTTTACCTGTGCATTTGGGCCTCCCAGGTGGCGCTAGTGGTAAAGAACTCACCTGCAAATACAAGAGACATAGGAGACTCAGGTTCAATCCCTTGGTGGGGAAGATCCCCTAGATGAGGGCGTGGCAATCCACTCCAGTACTCCTGCCTGGAGAATCCCATGGACAGAGGTGACCGGCAGCCTACAGTCCATAGAGTCACAAAGAGTCAGACACAGTCAAAGTGACTTCGCTTATTCACAGAAGAGAAGAGTACATTATTTTATTTTCTGGAGTTGTCTTCTCCTGAATTGGCTAACATGGCTTATATTAGTAAAATAAATCAGGTCCTTTTTCATTTTTTTCTGTCTTCATGAACATCTCCTGTACTGTAGGATCTGTTTCTTTTTTTAAACTTTTTAAACTTAATTTTTATTATATTTTTTAACATGATTTTTTAAGGGACCATTTTTAAAGTCTTTATTGAATTTGTTACAATATTGCTTCTGTTTTATGTTTTTGGTTTTTTGGCCACAAGGTATGTAGGACCTTAGTTCCCTGACTAGGAATCGAACTGGCACTGTCTGCACTGGAAGTGAAGTCTTAACCACTGGACTGCCAGGGAGGTCTGTAAGGTATGTTTCCTTAATGTTATGTAGAACTTCACCCATAAAATCTGTCTGGGCCTTGTCTTTCTTTTTGTGTTTTTTTTTTTTTTCCTTTAAAAATAAATCTTTGACCTCATTTGTGATTTCTTCCAAGGTTTGTCATCTACCAGTCTTAATAACCAAAATGTCTCTTTTACAATTCTAGATTTTTCTTATTCCTAAGCTTAATTATTTGTTTCTTCACTTCCAATTTCTTGACCAGATTTTCCAAGACTGCTTATTTTATTGATTTTCACATAAGCGGCTTTTGGCTTAATAGATTAACTCTACTTTGTTCAGCTTACTGTTTCAGTAACTTTTATCTTTATTCATTCCTTTCATCTACTATGCATGTAGGTGTATTTTGATTTTTTTAGCTTCTTGAGTTAAAGGTTTAGATAATTTATCTTCAGTCTTTCTCCTTGTTATATAAATGCAATAGTTCCCATATATTTCCCTCTGAGTATACCTTAGTCCTTTATCCCATACACTTTGATATCAAATATTTCATAGCTTATTAGGAAAGACTGTATCATTTATAACTTGATTTTGCAGTAGCTATTCGGATAAATGCTATACACTTTCAAGGAGTTCTTTTTATTTTTTATTTGCTTACCCCTCTTTTTCTTTTTTCATTCTCCTCCTTATTCTAATTTTATACCAATAAGGTCATCATGGGCTTTCCTGGTGGCTCACCTGGTAAGAAGCCACTAGCAATGCAGGAGACCTGAGTTCGATCCCTGGATTGGGAAGAGCCTCTGGAGAAGGGAACGGCTACCCACTCCAGTATTCTGGCCTGGAGAATTCCATGGACTGTATAGTCCGTAAGGTCACAGAGAGTTGGACACGATTGAGCCACTTTCACTTTCACAGGGTCACCATATTAACTATATGACATCTTCAACAGCAATTGTTTAATTGCTAAGTCTTTAATGGTTTATTTTGTTCTATGGACCATATCCGTAATTGAGAGCAGCAATTTGAAATTTTCTATTATAATAAGTCAATGCCGCATTTTGGTTTTATCAAGTTTTGTTTTGTCTATTTTGAGGCTACTTTATTAGGTGCATTCAAGTTTAGAATCGTCATAGCTTTTCGAAGATGTGGACATTACTGTTTTTTTTTGTATTTAAATTCATTTTGTCTGACTTTAACATAATTTGTTCAGCTTGTTTGTACTTGATATTTGCTTGGCATTTATTTTTCTTTCCTCTCTTTCAGCCTTTTCATGTCCTTAGCTTAAGTGTATGGCTTGTGAACAGTACAGCGCTGGACTCTGTTTTTTGTTTTATTTCACTCTCACCAGTTCCACTTGATGGATGATACCTCATTGTTGTATGTTGTCATTACTGATATGTTTGAATTCGCCTATTCTCATCCTACTTTTGAATTTCTCTCTGGGCCAATTTTCTATGCTTCTTTTCCTCCTTTATTGCCACTGATTAGATGGAGTAAAGTTTCAAGATTTATTTTTCTTATTATATTTCCTTCTCTCTGTGGGTTTAGAATTTATGTATTTATGTAATTTGCATATTTTATATCTGTTTTAGATTATATATTTATTTCTGTTATTTTAATGGCTCTCCAGTGATGTTGAACTGAATGTGTAGAATATAATGATGTCTAAAGCCCAGGTCAGATTGTGGGTGGATGCACGTGGGTGGATGGAGGAGGTGTTGATGGTGTGTAGAAACCCCTGACTGCAGTCCAGGCAGTGGGGACCGTTTGGTGTTTGCACAGGGTTTTTTTTAAGGGGAAGGAAGAGCAAAAAGTGGAGAACAGGGACAAAGAGAGTAACCAGGGGCACAGAGGAGGGCTGGGTCTCAAAGGCTTAAATGTGCATGTCCCACTGGGACATAGTCTGTCGACTTGCTGGTGTGTGTGTGTGTGTGTGTGTGTGTGTGTGTTTGTATGTGTATGTATGTGTTATTGTGAGAGTGTATGCATGTATATGTGAGTGTGTGAAGGTGAGTGTGAGAGTGAGTTTATGAGTGTGGTGTGTATGTGATTGTGTGAGTGTGTGTATGTGAATGTGAGTGAATGTATGAATGTGTGTATATGATTATTTGAGTGTGTGTAACTGGCACTGAACACCAAGGACAGGGAGAGGGAAGAAGCAGGAAAGTTGATGGGATGCTGAAGGAGGCTGCTTTTAACCTTCCTTGTCACCTACAACAGCAAAGCCTGAGGGAAAGAAGGGCTTTGGGGGCTGGGTGAGCAAAGGCCCCTCCCATCACAGCAGATGAGGATGTTCAAGGCAGATCAGGATACTGGGTCCTTTTCCAGAGACGCAGGGATCAGGAGACATTGGATTTACTTGGCTCAGAAGTGATAGGTTGACAGCTATAGTGGCCTGGACCCACCACGCTGGTGTGGCTCAAAAGCCTCTCCTCTCCCACAGGGAAAATCCACATGATACGATTTCAGAGAGTTTTGTTGTAGGCTGTTGGTTCTCTGGCTGGTACACCAGCTGTCGGTACGCGCATCAATTTGTTGAGGACGGTTCCTAAAGAACCATCAGATCTCATCTCAATGTAATCTCCACTGGATTAAATTATAACCAGATTTCTAGAATTCCACTATAGTCCACATGGTGTAGAAAAGTAGAAATCAAACTGAATTTTCTCCGGTGCGGAGATGAGAGTACTCGTGACACGTTGGTTTATGAGAAACAGATGCAGTGAAAGAGCAGACCCCACGTCTAGCTGATGTCTCCCCACAAGTTGGAGTTGGGAAGTCTTTTCCTGAAGTGACACACAAAATGGAGTTAACTAGTCTGATTGTTTTTTAAATTGTACTTTTTATTTTAAGCTGTATTTTTTGTCCCTATCAATGCTAAAATCTCAGCATAAACACATCCAGTCCTAAAGGCAAAGCAATATTTCTTGTTTCTTTCCTATCACAGCCTGTGGTGAATGAGAAAAGGGCCGAGGTGTGCCTTACGCCTGGGAAACACCTTCCAGAGAGAATGGAATTGAGAAGTGAGAAAATGATACTCACTTTCTTGATATCACATGAAGACTGAAGGGATTTTTAAAATTACTACTTTATCATCGCAGTTACCTAAATACTGCTGCTAACCCTGCCACATGTACAGAGCCAGGAATGCAGTGAGTTAGACAAAAGCTATCCTACTAATTTGGGCAGTACAAATGTGAGACCAAAGCTACATGTGGGTTTCATTTAAATTGTCCATTTCCTGTGACTGTTTAGAAACCATCAATTATTTTTCAAACAATCAAGTCATTTGAAGTCACTTGGAAATGCCAAGTTTTCCAATGCAGGTTTTGCTGCCACTCATTGGAAAGATGCTGGTGGTACCTCAGCTCACTGTCTCGTCTCTTGCAGCTCTCCTATCTTGGAATTCACAGGGTTCCTTTGCCAAGTTCACAGCATGCTTCAACCTCACCCCTGCTTTATCCTTACCCCTTTCACTTCTGCTTGCTTCTGTTTTCTGGCCAAATAAAGTTCTCCAAACAGGCTACCAAGGAGCAAAACTCCCCCTCTCTGCCCCCTGCCTCCACCAGGGATCCTGCCCCGAACTCTCAACCAGATGCAGACTATAGGAGTCTTGGATCCAGGCCTCCATGGGATGGTGGTTGTGGGTGTGGACAGGAGAGAGTTTGTGTATGAGATTTCTCTGAGGGTTGATCCTTCCTAATGCCTCCTTCGGAGAAGGCAATGGCACCCCACTCCAGCACTCTTGCCTGGAAAATCCCATGGACGGAGGAGCCTGGTGGGCTGCAGTCCATGGGGTCGCTAAGAGTCGGACACCACTGAGCGACTTCACTTTCTCTTTTCACTTTCATACATTGGAGAAGGAAATGGCAACCCACTCCAGTGTTCTTGCCTGGAGAATCCCAGGGACGGGGGAGCCTGGTGGGCTGCTGTCTATGGGGTTGCACAGAGTCGGACACAACTGAAGTGACTTAACAGTAACAGTAATGCCTCCTTGGTTGGGAATTGGGGGCATCTCCGCACTGTCCTACTAGCCCAACCCTAATTGATCTCCACCGCTGCAGTTGGACACCCACATGTCCAACACATTTAACCAGGGCTTCATACTAAGAAGGGGATGAAACCCTAAAGTTCTCAGTCCATCTTTCTTTTTTTGGCTACATCTCACAGCATGTGGGTTCTTAGCTCCCTGACCAGGGATCAAACCTGTGCCCCTGCACTGGAAACATGGAGTCTTAACCACTGGACCAACAGGGAGGTCTCCTCAGTCTGTCTTTCATACTGTTGGATCAAGTTGGATTTATGGGGGCATCTTGTGATTTTCCCTGCACCCTAGTCATCCTGCTCAATCTATAGAATAGGCTTCCTTTAATCAGGAAAAACAGGGGATCAGGAACACTTCCTCAAGAGAGTAGGAAACATAACTCACCCCTGGTGCAAGGGGAGAGATCTATTTTAAAGGTTGGTCCTAAAGTCCTCAACTGAATGTCCAGTTTTGGCCATGGCAAACCTTGATATGAGAGTGGGTGAGGTTAGAACCAGGAGATTCTGTAGAGCCCCTGAAATCAGCTGCCTCCCCAGCAGGAAGACACCCACAGGAGAAGGATACTGAGCATGCCTGAGGATTAGTGCCCTGTCCTGCCCTGTCCACAGTCCTTCCCTGCTGGACCCATCTCATTGGCCAGCCAGTCCTTCAGTCTTCTCCCCTTCGGACCCTGACTGCACCCCTTCACCCATTTAGGCCACCTACTTCCAGGAACATCTTTCCTTTCACATTTAATCTCAGAGAGCCACGAGCTCTGCCCTCCCGAAATACAGGTCACCGTAGTGACCTACTGCCTGCAGAATAGAGTACCAACTTCTGGGTGTCCAGTCAGCTTACTTCACACAGCCTTGACCTAACACACTGCTTATCTCTCTATCTATATCTAGCTATCTTCCCTCCTTCTTCCCTCCTGTTCCTCCTCCCCTCATCTCGCTCTCTCTTTCTTTTCTTCTTTCTTTCTTATTAGGCAATTTTAAAATTGAAGCATTGTTGATTTATAATATTGTGTTAGTTTCAGGTATACAGAACAGTGATTCAGTATTTTTGCAGATTATATACCATTATGGGTTATTACAAGATAATGAGTATAATCCCCTATGCTATACAGTATATCCTTGTTGCTTATCTATTTTACGTATGGTAGTTTGTATCTGTTAATCCTATACCCCTAATTTGTCTTTCTCCTCTTCTCTCCCACCTCTGGTAACCATAAGTTTGCTTTCTATGTCTGTGAGTCTGTTTCTATTTTGTATATACACCCATTTGTATTATTTTTTAGATTTCACATATAAGTGATATAGTATTTGTCTTTGACTTCTTTCACGAAGTGTAATATTCTTCAGGTCCATCCATGTTGCTGCAAATGGCAGTGTTTCATTCTTTCTTAAGACTGAGTAATAGTCTTAAGACTGGCTGGCAGGCTGCTGTCTGTGGGGTTGCACAGAGTAGGACATGCCTGAGCAACTAAGCACATGATCAATGGAAATGAGGAAGGGGGAGCTTTCCAGGCTCAGGGAGCTGCATATACAAAGTTCAGAAGCATCAGAGTACAGTGCTGCTGCAGCTGCTAAGTCGCTTCAGTCGTGTCCGACTCTGTGCGACCCCATAGATGGCAGCCCATCAGGCTCCCCCGCCCCTGGGATTCTCCAGGCAAGAACACTGGAGTGGGTTGCCATTTCCTTCTCCAATGCATGAAAGTGAAAAGTGACAGTGAAGTCGCTCAGTCGTGTCCAACTCTTAGTAACCCCATGGACTGCAGCCCACCAGGCTCCTCCGTCCATGGGATTTTCCAGGCAAGAGTATTGGAGTGGGGTGCCATTGCCTTCTCTGGTGTTATGGGCTGCTGTTGCTGCTGCTGCTACTAAGTTGAGTCAGTCGTGTCCGACTCTGTGAGACCCCATAGACGGCAGCCCACCAGCACTCCACAGTTCATGACATGCTTCCATCTCAATGCCACAGCTAAAGGAACCAATCCTGATGTTGGATGGACAGGGAATTTAGCATCCCAAAACCTGCTCCAGCTGTTGAACTTTTCCAAGCTCACTTTTCTTACTGGGAAAATGGAGCTGATATTCCTGTCTACTTCCTTGATTTTCTTTCTTTTTTTTTTTGATATGGACTCCATGAGGTATAAAAACACAAGTGTTCGGTACCTAATGGATGTTCAAGAAATATTCTCTATTCTCATTTTTTATGTCTGCAAAGTCTTCATTTCTTCTTTTTTTCACTTTAAAAGCTGCAAGAAGATTGAAAATGGCAATAAGCACGTTCCAAAATGACATAGGATGGTTTAAAAAAGTGGGAGATATTTATATCTGAAGTCAGGACTACATAAACATCTGTGGAAGCCAAAGACATTGTGTGTTCTCCAAACATTTCCCGGAAGCGATGGGGCTCCTGCTGGGACATGGTCTTGCCAAAACACTTTGAGCTCCAAAGATGGTCTTTTCTAAAACTCTTCTCTCCACTGGCCTTGACCATGTTCTGCCAGAAAACTGCCTGCTAGCAATTTCTTTAATCAGGTCACTATGTGTAATCCGTCCCCCACCCCCACCCCAAGAAACAACACACCAAGAGGTGCAGCCAACTCTGAAAAGCTTTACTTGTGTCTGTAGCTCTGACCAAAGAGGCTTTCATGGTGAGCCTGAAAAGAGAGGGAGATTTTCAGAAACCACGTTCGAGCCCACGGTAGAGTGGCAGCTCAGGAGCCAGCAGGCCCATTTCCAGAATTGTCTCTGGCCCAGATCATCTAAATTGACATCCAATCAGTGGGACAGTTTATCCAAAAGCTGTTAGGATGACTTGGGTTTCACACAGAGCTATAAAGACACTGTATGAGGTCTGATGTCTTTATTTCCCATGGAGTCTTGTTGGAGGGGAAGAGGAACGCACTTGAATTCCAGTCCTGGAGGTACAGAGGCCATCGTGGAGAAACAGTCAGACCTCTTGGCCAAGAGAGGATAGTAACCAAGCACCACCCTCCTTTTACCCACGTTCATTTATAGGTTTGTCCATCTGTTGTCTCCTCACTAGTAGGTTCTTAGACATGAGAGATATGGACTAAAGGCTGGCAGCGATTCCATGAAATCCTGCCATTCACCGGGAGCATCCAGTCAAGTCAACTGACAAGGTTGCTGGTGGAGCTGAAGGCAGAGGGTCCCTCCATCACAGACAGTGCAGATTCGTGTCACTCCCAGCTTCTGGCAGGGTGATGAGTCAGATACCAGCTGCATGATGTCCTGCAATACACTGTATTGACATTTCAGCTACATAAAGCAGAAATGATACCTTTCTCCTGAACTGTGGGACTGCAGATCAGTGAGAAGAGATTGGCTTCAAGCTGTGGGTGGGTTCAGGCTTTATCTGCCTCCCATCAGGGAACCAATGATGACCCAGGGCATAGTCATTTTGTGGTTGGGGATGTTCAAGAATGTGATGAGGAAAGGTGTGATGTCTTCAAAGACCTGGGTTCTGAATGGGCACGCTGTCACCTCTGCACATCTTGGTAAAGCCTGACACCCATTAGGCGAGTAAGTGAATTTCTCTTACAAAGCCAGGGTGGGAAAGAGCAAGGGTTGAGAGCAGGGATATAACTCCCTACACGGGGGTCACTGCTCAGTTTCAGCACAGAAGGCTCAAGGTAAATCTTGCTTCCCTGGCCACTCTGGTGGCATTGCACCATCCAGCCCAGGGGCCCACAACACAGGTTGTGTATTAAAATCCCAACTCCGGCAGCCTGGGGTACAGTCTCAAGAATTCAGAAATCCTATTGCTTTGTGTGCCACCCCCATCCCAGGGAATAAACAGTGCACTAGGAGTTTATGTGTCACATGAATCTACCTTATTTTGTTGATTATGAGAAAACAGAGCACATTGAGAATTTTCCTAGGTGATAACTCGGGAGTTGTAATGTACCTTAAAAACAGAGGCTGGCAGTGAGAGGAGATTGCTCTTGGATTCCTTAAGAGTTTAGGAAAATGATAATAATCGCATTAAAGGACTTTTTACTTGAAATATAATTGATTTATAGTGATGTGTTAATTTCAAGTGTACAGTGAAGTGATTCAGTTATACATGCATATATATACACGTGTGTGTTTGTTGTTTCATCCCAAGTCACGTCTGACTCTTGGGACCCTATGGACTATAACCTGCCAGGCTCCTCTGTCTGTGGTATTTCCCAGGCAATAATACTGAAGTGGGTTGCCATTTCCTCCTCCAGGAGATCTTCCCCACGCAAGGACTGAACTCTCATCACCTATGTCTTCTGCATTGCAGGTGGATTCTTTACCCACTGAGCCATTAGGGAAGCCTATTTTTCAGATCCTTTTTCATTATAGGTTATGACATGATATAGAATATAGCTCCCTGTTCTATACAGTNAATACTGAAGTGGGTTGCCATTTCCTCCTCCAGGAGATCTTCCCCACGCAAGGACTGAACTCTCATCACCTATGTCTTCTGCATTGCAGGTGGATTCTTTACCCACTGAGCCATTAGGGAAGCCTATTTTTCAGATCCTTTTTCATTATAGGTTATGACATGATATAGAATATAGCTCCCTGTTCTATACAGTAGGAATTTTTTGTTTGTCTATTTTATATATAGTTCAGTTCAGTTACTCAGTCATGTCTGACTCTTTGCGACCCCATGAATCACAGCACGCCAGGCCTCTCTGTCCATCACCAACTCCCAGAGTTCACTCAGACTCATGTCCATAGAGTCGAGGATGCCATCCAGCCATCTCATCCTCTGTCGTCCCCTTCTCCTCCTGTCCACAATCCCTCCCNATCTGAGATCCGAGAGAAATCTCTCCCGTGGTGCTTGTAGAGAAGGATGCAGAGGATAAGGGCCTCAAGACCAAGCCCAGAGTAAACCCAACTTGTTTCAACATCCTTGTGGCTGACTGGGTTGTCATTCAGGATTCTGCTTTACCTGCTTGTAATGGGGGCTTCCATCCCTGCTTTTGGCCTGGAGACCAAGGGTACCTCCCTGTAGAGTGGGCAGAGGGGACATGCCACTCCACCGTCTGACTCTGTTCCCTTGAGAAACTGCCTTTGCCAACGAAACGAGCACAGCAGTGGCGTGGGCTGTGTCTACACAGTGTGGAATAACTGTTGGCTCTTGTTAGCAATGGGATTTGGAGATGGTTTGTTACTCCGCAGGATGCAGCAGAACCCTGGCTAATGTATCCCTGGTTGTTGTTGCTGTTCAGTCGCTAAGTCTCTGTGACCCCAGGGGCTATAGCCCAGCAGGTTCTTCTGTCTTGGCAAGAACACTGGAGTGAGTTGTCATTTCCTTCTCCAGCAGATCTTCCTGATCCAGGGATTGAACCCACTTCTGCATTGGCAGGCAGATTTCTTACCAATGAGCTACCAGGGAAGCTGGAGATATATCTCCGGAGGTGGGGAGAGCAGAGTGAAAATAAGATCCGAAGGAAGCTTTTGAATTGCTGGAGATGCTGAGAATAGTCAGGTCCTCTAATAAAAGGATATAAGCTCCTTCTGAAATCATGGCCCTGCTTGGGGACTTTACCTCATTACTGATAGTGGAGTACAAGGTAGCCCAGCACTTTATGAGTGAACTGAGCCTGAAGACACTGTGTGATGTCTTTGGGCATTCACTGAGAGGATGTGTAAAAACTGGGCTGCATGGGGAACATGGATCTGCCCTGGGTGGGGTACCTGGAACTAGACAGAGTTGCTTTTCACCATCATTTGAGGGCAATCTGCCAAGAATCTTAGGACTAAAAGTATGTGAAGTTCAAGAATTAAAGTTGCCCAATGACCTGGTGGTTAGGATTCTAGACTTTCACTTCTGTGGGCTGGGTTCAATGCTTGGTCAGGGAACTGAGATCTCAAAAGCCATGTAGCTGGGCCAATCAAAAATTAAATAAAAGCAAAACAAAACCAAAACCACAAGTGTAGACTCAACCTTCCCAAGCCTCCCTGTTGGGCTTTCTCCTCATCCCCTTGAGTATGACTCGGTTCTCTTGGAATAAACCTGGTGGTGCTTTTGGTTCCAGTCCAGGGTGGAAGCTGAAGCAGAGTCTAGACGTATTCATGGGGAGCTGGTCTCTCCTAAGGGACAGCAAGAGGCCTGTAAGCACAGACATAATTCTATCAGATTGGCTCAGACTAGTCTTGGGCAGTCTTTCAGCGGTTTTTTTTTCTTTGTAACTTTTTTCTTTTTTTTTGAGGTTAGAAAAAAAGGAATGCTTTTCAGATATTCAACGATGTCTGGCCTCATGCCAGGCCTGAACGTGAACATAACAAAGTTAAATGACTGTTGGACGCTGGGCTTATCAGGAGGGAAGTTGCAAGGAAATAGAAGCAACAAAGTCACCTAGAAAAACATCTTTTAAAAACATTACTGGTCTACTCTGTAAAAATGAGTTTTGTTGGGTGCACGCATGCACTGTAACTGATGCCCAGGCGGGAGTAGGGTGGGAGGTCTATGCTGGGGAAGAGGGCTGTCCAGCGTTTTCCCTGGATTTACCCTTTTTCTCTCCTGTTCACACTTCTTTTCAACTCCCAACCCCTGCCCACTCCCCGCCTTGCCCACTGTCAACCGTCGCCAGCCACCCCGCACCCCGCAAACTCGCTGCCGCCCCCCTCCCCGCCCCTGCCCGGGTAAGGCAGTATCCTCAGATGTTTGCGTTTATCCTTTTATCTGTGTCTTCCTGTTAAACCTCCTGATGTGTGTTTTTGTTTTACATGAAAGTGTTTTATGAGGTTACCATGCTCCTTGCTCCTTTCCGCTGTGCATTGTGGCTTTAAGATCTATCCTGTTGCCCCCACCGCTGTTTGTTGCTTTAATTTCCTTGCTGTGCTCATGATCACTGAGCCTCCACTGCTGAGGTTTCCATCCCCTGGGTGAGACCCTCCGAGCTGCACAGCCTACCCACCTTACAGATGTCCACATGCACATCTCTCTCTGGACCTTGTGGGGATTCTCCCGGGAACTTGCCAAGGGGGCGGATATCCTGAATCACAGGGCTGTCGATCTGGAAGCCAAGGGATGGTATTCTTCCCTCATTCTTCCCCACACCAGTTTCCCCAGTCAGTCTCCATTTCGGGCTGGGCTCCTCTCCTCTTTTCCCTCTCCTTCTCACTCCTCCTTCCCTTCATATCTGATCAGCTGCTCTGGGGTCCCACCTCTGCCATGGCTCCACCACAGTTCTGTTCATCCCCACCAGCACATGTCTGGTTTGGATCTTGGCTTTCCTGCCATAAACGCAGGTTTTCTGATTGGTCTTTACACGGCAGGGTGCTCTCCACCATGAGCTAGTTCTCCGTATGGATGCGCATCTCGTTGCCTGTCAGCCCTTGGCTTCCAAGCCTGCAGGGACCCCCAGACCCCCCACAAAATGACCTTGGTCTCTTGCTGTGGCCCTAAGTCCCTCCTCCAGCCAGTCTCCTCCCTGTCCCCAGCTCCTCCCCGCTGCACTTCAGCAGGACCCCAACATGCTCCTCATTGCAAACACATGGGACGCCCCCCATATTAGCAGGCCAGAGGAACCAAGAGAGGTGGAGAAGATAGACAAGCTGATTTTGAGTGTTCCTCCTTAATCGGTTTAATTAGAAATCCCTGTTCTGCTTGTTCGTGTATCAGCTCAGTTTGTCTAAAAGGAAGAAATACTTGCACAGAAGGAAACACACACATGTGATCTTCCCAGATGGCTCAATGGGTAAAGAATCCACTTGCAGTGCAGGAGGTGCTGGAGACTCGGGTTCCTTCCTTGGGTTGGGAAGATCCCCTGGGGGAGGACATGGCAACCCACTCCAGTATTCTTGCCTGGAGAATCCCATGGACAGAGGAACTTGTGGGCTACAGTCCACAGGATCCAAAGAGCTGGACAAGACTGAAGTGACTAAGCATGCATGTACACACACACACATACACACACACACACACACACATATATGTCAAACACCAAACCTCTTTATCTACATAGATATTGCATATATATTCTTCAGATACTCATGGCATAATATGTATAACATATTATAGGTATATATATTCGGATGAATTCATATGTATATTTATATTCATATATACAATTCATATTCATAGGACTATGAAGTGCTTATTTAACTTATATGCAGAGTACATCATATGAAATGCCGGGCTGGATGAAGCTCAAGCTGGAATCAAGATTGCCGGGAGAAATATCAATAAACTCCTGCTCATCTAGTTGGGGAAACGGGAGAAAAATTAGGAGACGATAGAAGAAAGATAGAAGAAAGATAGACAAAGGCAGACTCTCTTGTTGAACTACAAATACCATCAACACTCCAGCTGGTCTAACCTCTTGCCACCTCATTTGTCAAGTCAGTATAACAGTGTGTTATCTTCAGCCTGCACGTACACCGTTTGGCAGGAGGGTGTCCATAATATCACACACTGGTGCGGGAAATCATTTGACTTCCTGGATCCACATGGTCATATGTTCCTTTTGTGATACTGGAACATCACTGTGTTAAATTTTTTATGTGTGTGTGTGGAGGGGAGGAATATGTGTCACATCTGGACATTCAAAAATATCAAGGAACCAGATGTATATTCATACGATCATATATGTCTATACACATATACTACACACCCCTTTAAAATGGAAACAGCTTCGCTTGTTGTCCTTGGTTTTATTGAAGGATCTTATGAGTGAGTAAAACCGTAAGAAAATAGGTGGGAGAACAGCCAAGTCAGTTATAAATACAATCTACATTGGTTTAACAGCCTCGCAGGAGGAGGGAGGGGAAAACGATGTTTACTGACTGTTTACAATCCATGCCAAGTCCTCTGTGAAGCATTGCCCCTGGATTCTCTCATCCGATGTCATCCGATGCTAGGAGGGGTCCCTTACCTTAAGCTGGAGAATCAGGCTCCACAAACCAAGTGCATAAACAAGATCTGAACCGAAGTTTGCCTTAATCTAAATACATGTGTTTCACTCCACGATGCCCTAGTTGCACCTCTGACCGTGTAACGAATGCTATCAGAACGCCCAGTAGCAAAATACTCATAAGGTTCTATGATGATGGTGGGCAGTGCATAGCAACTGCTTGGAAGGTCTTCAGGCAAAATTACACTTTATGGCTTAGAATTTGGGGTGGTGGTAGTGATCAGAATGCTTCCTACCCCCTTCTCCTCCTTTCTGCTTCAGGAAAATCCCACTCCCCACCCAGAGCAGACATTCCGAGCCTTTCTTCTATCTTCTCCTGTGACCATAAGATTCCTTTGTTTTGGAAAGGTCATTCCACAGGTCCTGAGGGATTGGAGAGGGTCAAGTTGGGAGACTGAGATTGAAGGTGGTTCAAGATTCTTCTGGAATTGTGATCAGCAGGTGTTGGTGGGTGGGTGGGGACGGGGAGGAGTGAGGTCGAAGGTCACTCCTGTTTCCGGTTTTGACTGTGGGAAAGATAATCAATTCCTTTTGTGTCTGTTGAGTTGGAGGCACTGTGGATCATGTAGGTGGAGGTGTCCAGTGGTCAGTGCTGGGGCAGAAACGGGCAGACCTGGCCTGAAGGGGGAGCTGGACATGCCTGGTTCCCAACAGGTGCTCAGAAGACACTATGAAACGCACAGAAGCGAGGGCTGCAGGAGGGCTGTGCAGGGAGCTGGCAGGTTTGCTTCCAAAGGCTCTTTTTTTCTGAAGGGATTGTTACCTTCTCATGAGGAGAGGTAGGCAGTGGTGTCCTGGGATCGAGTGGAGAGGAGAACTTCCGAACCAGCCGGCTATTGTAGAGAAATGTAAGGGATCCGTGAGCAACATTGAGGGCCAGGTTGAGGCTGGATGCCATGAATTCATAGTGGTCCTGGCCTGCGGGGTGGTGTGACTTTGTCCTCAGGATGTAGCCTGGGTCTGGGTCTGGCTGGTGGGAGGTGAGTTGGTGGGTGGCTGAGCACCCACAACGGAAGGGAACTGGTCTGGCAATTGGGACGGGCTGTGAGGTCATAGGGGCTGGGGAGGAAGGGCTGCTGGGGCTGTGGTGTGCTTAGTCACTCATCGTGTCTGACTCTCTGTAACCCCATGGACAATAGCCCACCAGCCTCCTCTGTCCATGGGATTCTTCAGGCAAGAATACTGGAGTGGGTTACCATGCCCTCCTACAGGGGATCTTCCTGATCCAGGGATCGAACTCAGGCTTCTGCATTGCAGGTGGATTCTTTACCATCTGAGCCACCAGGGAAACTGGAGTTGAGGATGGTGAAATGTCAACAAGGAGGAAGAAAAGCCAAGCAGGTGAAGCCCAGGGAGAAAATGGAGAGGGAAAGGCATCTGGGGAGAGTGTAAGTATGAAGGTGAATTCCAGGGGTTCTGGGGAAGACAAGATCTCAGGGAAATGGGGGAAAGCATGTCCAAAGGAGGATGGAGCGGGCAGCCCCTGAAGGTGGGCGGCCTAGGATATGAAGGTGGCAGGTAGGGCTTGTGGCCCCAGAGATGTGGTGTCACCAAGGGGACTCCAGCAATGGGCAGATGGAGGGACAGGGAGCTTGGTAAGAAGTAGTTTATGGAGGGGCCTGGGTGGAGCAGCAGGAGGACCAGTGTAGGGCTGGGTGAAGGGTGGGAGGTGCCCCATCCATTTTAGGGGGTTCCCTGGGCTTTCCTGGTGGCTCAGATGATAAAGAATCTGCCAGCAGTGAGGGAAGCCTGGGTTTGATTGTTGAGTCGGGAAGATCCCCTGGAGGAGGGCATGGTAGCCCGCTCTAGTATTCTTGCCTGGAGAATCCCATGGACACAGGAGCCTGGTGGGCTACAGTCCAGAGGGTTACAAAGAGTCGAACAGGACTGAGTGACTAAGCACACACGCACTAGAAGCAGACCCTGCTAGAGCTGGGAGCAGGTGGCTCACTTGGGGAATGTCTCTGGGGGCACAAGGAGGGGCAGGGAGAGAAGTGAAGGAGCCACTAATGAGTAGACTGCTCTGGGGCTCAGGCCTGGGCTTCCAGAGGGCCGAGGACCCTGGCACTCTCGTATCCCTGGCTGCATGTTGCTGTGGGATGTCTACTGCCCACACCTGTCCTGCATCGTCAGATGCTCGGCTAGCAGGAGTACGTTCTTGAGGAAGGGAGGGAAGCCTTCAGCTGGGATGGAAACTGCCACAGTTGGTTCAATGAGGCACAGCCAGGGTCTTCAACTAGGGGGCGGGGAGCCCAGAAGGAACAGTTTGGGGGCAAAGGGGGAGGAATCAGGGCTTGATCGAGATGCTCGATCAAGGTACTCGAGATGCTCAACCAAAGAAGAACCTGGTCTTACCTCCTGGCTGATAGATGAGGCTCCTGGGAACACGGCCCCCACCCCCAGGGCTCCAGGGAAAGTTCACTTGTAACCAAGAGCCAGGTTACCAAGGATGAGGGGGCACCCTGGGTGAAGGGCTGTGGATAAAAGGAGGTGTGTGCCTTAGACAGGAGATTTAGAGGGTTTAGGGGTTTGGGAGGAAGAAGAGAAGTGACGTGTGGGGACAGGGAGGAGAAGTTCAGACCCCAGGGGACACAAGTGCCTGAAGAGTGTCCCACCTGGGCTGTGACCCAGTGTGACAACCCACTCCAGTATTCTTGCCTGGAGAAGATGAGCTGTTGGCTTTGTGGCTTCTTATAAAGTGTGTCCCCACAGTTCTTGGGATTGCTCAGGGCTTCTTGAAGGGAATCATCTACAGAGTGTGTTTCTGGGAAACCCCAGGAAGAATCCAGGAATCCTATTGCATGTTGGAAACAGTCGTGTCCAGGTTCTGGACAGACTGGCCTCTCCAGCAGGTCCTGGGGTGAAGCCGAGGCCAACACAGCACAAGGAAAGGGCCAGGGCTGGGTCTCTGTGTTCTGAGGAGCATTCTCCAGGCATCTCAAACTGTGCTGTCTTATCTACCCAAAGTGAGGCTGAGAAGACAGGCAGGCTTCAGCATATTGCCCATGCTCATGCTTTTCTGATTGACACAATCCTTTCTTCCAAGTGAAAGTGTTAGTGGCTCAGTCGTGTCTGACTCTTTCTGATCCTAAGGACTGTAGATTGCCAGGCTCCTCTGTCCTTGGAATTCTCCAGGCAAGAATACTGAAGTGGTTTGCCAGGAGAATTGGTAAAGAATCTGCCTGCAATGTAGGAGACCCAGGTTTGATCCCTGCGTGGGAAAGATCCCCTGGAGAAGAAAATGGCAACTCACTCCAGTATTCTTGCCTGGGAAATCCCATGGGCAGACAAGCGTGGTGGTCTACAGTCTATGGGGTTGCAAAGAGTCCGACACGACTGAACGACGACCACTTTCTTCCAAGGGGACATGGTGTCATACCTCTCGCATACTGTCAACTTAAATAAATACATAAATAGTCACAACCTAAAAGTTGAGGGTTACATTTTATTCGACAGAAATTTTTAGGACTTAAGTGAGGGAGGCAACATCTCAAGTAGCCCTGAGAAAATTGCTCCACGGAGGATTGGGGGGGACAGAGAGGAGCCAGGTTAATATGGAAGTTTTGCGACAAAGGGTAGGTAGTCTAAACATCAAAACTATTTTTGTGAATTAAAGAAAACCAGATACCTCAAGTTAAGGAATTTAGTGCTTTTCTTTGTATGGGAAGTTGCAAGAGTCTGGGCTCAGTGAAATTGTTCCTTTCATATGCATCTCAGTTGTCTGGGGCCAAGATCTTGGTATTTCACATCCGGAGCTCCTCAGTGCTCACTGTAGGGAGTGGCTGAAGCCTGATGGCTGCTGGATGGCTTCCTGGGTGCTCTCAGGGCTCAGAGATTCACATATGGAGAGCTGGAATCTGTGATGACTGTGATATCTTTGTTTACTGATATGGCAGGAATATTCCATTTCTCAATACAAACAGATATGGGCTGAGCTGTTGTAAAAAAATATTCTAAGTATCAGTCACACCATGTCCTTCCCAGGTGACCAAAGGGAATTCAGTTTGAAAACCACCACTTGTGGAACCTACCATCTGCCGCCAGCTGGGCCTCTGTCAGACAGTCACGCAGTGAGATGCCCCAGCTCTGGGTGGTGGGGACCCAGGAGCCCCTGTGGCATTCGGCCTGGGTGACTGAGGGCTGTGGTGAACACAGCTGGTGAGCCCTGCATGCTGGCCAACACCTGGGTTCTGTCCACACAGCCTCCCTTTTACAGGGCTCAGCAAAAGAAACTCCTGGTAGGAGTTCCTGGCAGAAAAACCTGTTTTTCTCCAGAGCGGCTCGTTTTTTTGCTTTTTTTCTGGTGACCAGGAACCTCACAGTAGCATTTGTCTCCTCTAATGCTGAGCTCTGGGCTGTGACCCACCACCTGGGCATTTGTGCAGGTAACGGGTGTTACCCCTCACTTCATGGAATGACCCCACTCTTGTTTTTCCTTTCCTCTGCTCTTTACGGTTTTACTGAATTGTGAGCCACAATTTACTGAATTGTGAGCCACTGTCTGTGTTTAGGACAGAGAAAAGATTGTCTTTGGAAGTGTAATGAGCTTGGACAATATGAGGCTGTTTGAGTTGGGGTTCCCTAGGGGCAGACTCAGGGACCAGCATGTGATGTCAGCACTGATTTGGGAAGTGATTTGGGAGGGGCAGGGAGGGAATCTATAGCTCAGGCGTGAGATGGTCAGGTTGTTGGTCGTCATGCATTGCACACACAGTAAGGGAGCAGACCCTATGGGGCCTACAGGGCCTTCCCCCACATCCTCTGTTTGAGGACCTCTCTGAAGTACCCAGATAACAGTATTGGATGCAAATTTCCTGAGCTGTTTTGCAGATGTGAAAACCCCTCACCCAGTGGAAGATGTTAACTACTTGATGACCGTGAGCACACAGCCCCAGGCCTCCTGGAGCCTAAGGACTGTGACACCTAAGGACTGTGACACTCCTGTGACACCTACCGGCTAACTTACCACCAGCCAATCAGAGAACTGTGCACGAGCTCATCACAGACACCCAGCATCCCCCCTCTCTTTTGGCCCTTATAATGCTTTGCCAAAACACTTTAGGGAGCTCAGGGATTCTTTTCAGGGTGTGAGCCACCTTGTCTGTCCACATGGCCCTGCAAAAAAGCTTTCTCTGCTCCAAACTCTGAGATTTCCATTTGTTTGACCTCAGTGTGTGTTAGGGACACAAACTTAGGTTGATTAACAGGATTCCTTACTTTGGCAGCTTCACCTTCCTGAAAGCCCAGGCCCTTGTAGTCCACTTCCCCCCACCGCCATGCCCTGCTCCACAGAATTACCCACTCCTATCCTTCACCATCAGGGAAAGGGCAAGAAGGAAAGGGAAAGGATGCCACTCCAGAATGCCTGGGCTTCCCTGGTGGCTCAGACTTTAAAGAATCCACTTGCAGTGCAGAAAACCTGGGTTCAATCCCTGGGTCAGGAAGATCCCCTGGAGAAAGGAATGGGTATCCACTCCAGTATTCTGGCCTGGGGAATCCCATGGACAGAGGAGCCTGGCAGGCTACAGTCCATGGGGCCACAAAGAGTTGGACTTGATTGAGCAACTGACATACATTAGAATGCCTTGGGCTTGAGGCCTGAAAGATCACCCCCATCTTCTTCACCTCAAGGTCACTTTCTCTACGAACACTTAGGCCCCCTGCCTCCAACACCTGCCACCTTGAAGGGATGTATCTTGATACCTGGGGTCAGGTGTGAGCAGGTCCTAGTGTCCTGAGTGGCTTGCTTACCATCTCTGAATTTTGTAAAATTTAGACCACAGAACTGGCCTTGAACATCTTACAGAAACAAGTGAGACATGGGGTATAAAAGGACAAAGTTTTTTCTCCACATTTATTATTTTAATTATTGATATTAAATTACCAAGTAAGAGAAATACAAAAACCCAGTAAGCATTTGTTTGTTTTCAGAATAATCTTTTAATCAAGGTGTCATTCACACATGATGCAATATGCATGTGCGTGCACACTTCCATCAGCCTGACAAAGGCAGATACCTGTGTAGCCTCCAAACCTAACAAGCTAGGAGAATGTCCCCTTCTATCCTCACCCTGCCTTCCATCCTCACCCAGGGAGCAACCACTTTGTGACTTCTGCACCATAGCCTAGTTTTGCCTGTTCTAGAACTTAATCAACATGAAGGCTCTGACATGTGTTCTCTGTGCCTGGCTTCTTTGGTTCAGTGGAATGGTTTGGAGACCCATTCATGTTGAGCTGACCAGAAGTTCATTACTTTTTCTCATTGAGTACTATTCTATTGCATAAATATGCTATTTTCCTAGTGCATATATAATACAGACATAGACATTCTCATATTGATGGGCAATGAAGTTGCTTCCAGGTTTTGGCCACAGAGGACATGGGGATTCATAAAGTTTGAATAAAAAACAAGTCCTGATTCATCCCTCTCTCCATCACCTCCATCTCTAGTCAACGGACAAGGCCTGTCATCCTGTTGCTTCTTCTCAGAGCCGCCTGCCGCTTTCCATAGCTGTCCCAGCTCTCCAGGCCAGGCTGCCAGTCCCTTGACTGGTTTACTGCCTCCAGCCGGGGCTCTCTGCTAATGTCCTGTCTCTGTTTGATCTATCATGGACCTGATCAACCAGAGTGGGCTTCTAAAAGCACAGATCAGATCATGTCACTCTGGGACATATCAGTGGCTGCTTGTTCCCTTACTCCCAATCTCACCCTAAAGCCAGGAGGTGGGTGACAGAGTCTGTCTGCCCCTGCAGCCTCCCTCCATCCCTCTGCTTTATTGCTTTCCAACTGTACAGGCTTCTTTCAGCCTCTTGAGCACGTCTGTCTCCTGTGCTGTTCACCAGCTCATATGCTGTTCCCCTGGCTTGAATGCTGTTCCCCTGGCTTGAATGCTGTTCCCTGCATGCTTGACTCAGCTGCCCCTTCTCATTCTCCACCCAAATGTCTCCACCTTGAGGGGCGGCTCTCTGAACACTGCTTCCAAAGTATCTTTCCACCTTGCCTTTCTCTATCATGGCCCCCTGGACCCTTGTTGTCACCAAGCACTTAGCACAATTTGAACTTAAATATTTGTCCTCTGATCTGTTGTCCACAAAGCCATTGGTTCCTTTGGGTAGGGCAGGAATAGGCCTGTTTCACTGACTAGTTTATTTTTTTATGTAAATAATTTTATGCATTTTTTCTTTTGTAAAACAATGGACAAGAAATTGCTATCTCTATGCCCCTCCAATCATCCTGTTAAGGACAGTGTCCTTATGGTTTACAATAGTAAACCATACTATTCAAGAAGAAATAATTTCAAGGTAATTTAATATGTGGAAAGAAATGATGATATAGCCACTCTGGAAGACAGTATGGAGATTCCTTAAAAAACTAGCAATAAAACCACCATATGACTCAGCAATCCACTCCTAGGCATATACCCTGAGGAAACCAAAATTGAAAAAGACACATGTATCCCATTGTTTATTGCAGCACTATTTACAATAGCTAGAACATAGAAGCAACCTAGATGTCCATCAATAGATGAATGGAGAAAGAAGTTGTGGTACATATACATGATGGAATAGTACTAAGCCACAAAAAGGAATGCATTTGAGTCAGTTCTAATGAGGTGAATGAACCTAGAACCTATTATACAGAGTGAAGTAAGTCAGAAAGAGAAAGATAAGTATCATACTCTAACGCATATATATATATGGAATCTAGAAAAATGGTACTGAAGAGTTTATTTACAGGGCAGCAAAGGAGAAACAGACATAGAGAATAGATTTTTGGACATGGGGACAGAGGAGGAAAGGGTGAGATGTATGGAAAGAGTAACGTGGGAACTTACATTACCATATGTAAAATAGATAGCCAAAGGGAATTTGCTGTATGATTCAGGAAACTCAAACGGGGGCTTTGTATCAACCTAGAGGGGTGGAATTAAAAGACTTTTACTCCTTGGAAGGAAAGTTATGACCAAACTAGACAGCATATTCAAAAGCTGAGACATTACTTTGCCAACAAAAGTCCCTCTAGTCAAGGCTATGGTTTTTCCAGTGGTCATGTATGGATGTGAGAGTTGGACTGTGAAGAAGGCTGAGCGCCGAAGAATGGATGCTTTTGAATTGTGGTGTTGGAGAAGACTCTGGAGAGTCCCTTGGATTGCAAGGAGATCCAACCAATCTCCTAAAGGAGATCAGCCCTGGGATTTCTTTGGAAGGAATGATGCTAAAGCTGAAACTCCAGTACTTTGGCACCTCATGTGAAGAGTTGACTCACTGGAAAAGACCCTAATGCTGGGAGGGATTGGGGGCAGGAGGAGAAGGGGATGACAGAGGATGAGATGGCTGGATGGCATCTCTGACTCGATGGACGTGAGTTTGAGTGAACTCTGGAAGTTGGTGATAGACAGGGAGGCCTGGCGTGCTGCGATTCATGGGGTCGCAAAGAAGGATGACTGAATTGAACTGAACTGAACTGAGAGGGGTGGGATGGGGAGGGAGATGGGAGGGAGGTTCAAAAGGGAGCGGATACATGTATACCTATGGCTGATTCAGGTTGAGGTTTGACAGAAAACAACAAAATTCTGTAAAACAATTATCCTTCAATTAAAAAATAAATTAATTAAAAAAAGGAAAAAATAAAATGGTAAACATGTACATATATCTAAATAAAAATTCTCTGTAAAATTATGGAGACTTATGCAGGTGATGACTTTTGATAGTGTAGTTTATTACTCACCAGTTTTACCTTGTACCGAGCATGGTACACAAGCAGGAGGGGCTCACAAATACTTATTAAACAGATCCTTGAGTTTTATGTAAAGTTTTATCACACAAAACACAAATCTTCACTCCCTGCATAGAGATGACTCATGATTACAGCAGCCCTGCCTCTCTTCAGTCGTGGGATATAAAGCTGAGTCTGGCAGGTACAAACCTGTGAAAGATGTTGAAAAATTACTTTAAACTTGGGAGGACAAATATAGAAGGATAATTTACTGAGATATTAATTTGTATCTGTGTGCCTTTTCCTGTTTCGTCAAGGAAGTCAGACTTTTTCTTGCCCCTTGGGTACAAAATACATGCTTCTTGCACACCTGTTGGCAGGTGAAGATTCATACCCACCACCTAGACCTCATTGTGACGGATAGGTAATTAAATCAAATGCAGTTTTTTCTTGCTAAGCACCATCATCAAATCTGGAACCAGCTCACCTGATTTATGAGTGTTATTTTAATTTATTCTGTGCTGTTTTCACCACTTCAAAGGTAACAGTGTTCTGCATTAGTTTATGAAAATAAGTTTGCCTTGGCACGTTTTTTAAGTTTCAATTTTTCTTAGCTACTCCACAAAACCAGTTACTGATGTTTAATTCATCCTATATTTGTTGGTGGGCATAAGCAATACTTCCAGAATCATTAGTGATGCACAAATAGACACCTGGACTATGCAGGTGGGTAGCAAATGATCTAAGTCATTAGCCAGCGTCTGCAGGGAGGAAATCATTCCTACGGAGCAAGGTAAGTTTTTCTGGGAGCAATGTTAAATCTTCAGCTAACAGGGAACCATTTCATAATTTATAATTCACGTGTGACATAATTTACATGATTTGTAAATTACCAAATGGTTCCCTCGTGTCCATATATTTATGCATTCATTCATGGTATAATCTTACCTAATTCTTCAACATTTAAAATTTGTACCTTTAGTCCCATCAGAACGCAAAGCACTCACCAGCAGGATTTCTGTAGCTCAGCAAATGCTGGCAAAAGCACTTGTAAAAACTGTATGCACTCAGTGTGCTATGGCCCAGAGTTTTCTCAGCAACAATGCTGGGGTTTGAACCTGTTCTTCTAATCCAGTCCAGCAGTTTTACAAAGTCAAATTGAGAATAGAAGGATAACTACTGGAGGGAGCAGGGGAAGATGGGGAAGGAAAGAAAAAATTTGCAGAGAGGACACAAATCTACTGGAGAACAGAAAGGGGGCGGGGTGGGTCCTGGTCTTTTGACCTGGTGGCCTTGCCTACAGCTCTCAGTGGGAACCATGCTGGTTTTAGAAACAGTAGGAAACTATTAATAAATAGTGACTTTTTTTTGGCTGCCCTGGGTGTTCAGTAGTTGTGGCTCGAGGGCTCAAGATTGCTGGCTCATTAGTTGTGGTACACGGGCTTAGCTGCTCTGCACGTGTGGAATCTTCCTGGACCAGGGATCAAATCTGTGTTTCTTGCATTGGCAGGTGGCTTCTTAACCACTAGGCCACCAGGGAAGTCCCAATAAATAGTGACTTTTGGGTCACTGTATTTTTGCAGTGTTTTAGAAAATTAGGAACAGAAACGACATGGATTTCCTCATCACATGATGACATATTTAAGAAGAAAATTTGGGAAGCTTTAAATAATTTTTCTTTTGTTGTCATAGTAATGTCATTAATTTATTTTTAGTCAAAAGAGATGTTTGCCATGCAGATCTCATCCACTAACCTGATTTTCTTCCTTGGATTTAAATAATTAAGTGTACTTGGAAGTGCCTGATTTAAGAGTAATAATTTCATTTTAGAAAGTTCCAAAAATACAGAAGATAATTACCACCTCTATAATCAAACTCATGATACAGAGAATGACAAACTTACTTTTTGATCTGAAAGCATCTTTTATTTTATCTTTAGAATGTTTAATAGAAAGTTAAATTATTTTTTAATAGTCTTGAAAACATATGCAAAATTGTTGTTGTTCAGTCGTGTCCAGCTCTTTGCAACCCCATGTACTGCAGCATGCCAGGCTTCCCTGTCCTTTGTCAACTCCCAGAGTTTGCTCAAACTCATGTCCATTGAGTCAGTGATGCCATCCAACCATCTCGTCCTTAGTTGTCCCCTTCTCTTCCTGCCTTCAATCTTTCCCAGAATCAGGATCTTTTCTAAGGAGTTGGCTCTTCACATCAGGTGGCCAAAGTATTGGAGCTTCAGCTTCAGCATCAGTCCTTCCAATGAAAAACTTAAATAGTATACTGAATCCACATGAATCTATGATTAGCTTTAAATGGTTCAGACCATTTGACTGCCTGTTTTATCTTTCTTCCTCATCCATATTTTATTTTTATTGGAGTATATTAAAGCAAATCATATATATTATGGAACATCACCTATAAATACTTCAGCATAAATACATCTTTATCTGATAAGGGGTTCTAAAAAATAGAACATCACGCCGTATTAAGCCTACAAAGTTAATAATTTCTAGTATTATCTAATATCCTTTCATGTTAAAATTTACTAGATAGCTACTCAATTGGTTTCTGTGAATCATGTATTGCAGTATATCTGGTTATAAGTGTCTTTTATTCTTTAACATCTCTTTTTCTGTTTTTTTCTTCTTTTTCTTTTCTCTTGTCCCTTTTTCCCCCACTGATGATTGTTAGATACACTGGGGCAGTTGAGCTAAAGAAGGTCCTACTTCCTGGGTTTGGCTGCTTGCTTCCTTGGGGTGATGTGTAACTTCTTTCTTTATTCCTGATATTTCCTATAACCTGGGTGGTAGAGCTGGAAGCTTGATTAGATTAGTGGTTGGGGTTGGGTGGGGATGAGGAGTGGACACGGAAGGTTTGGGTCTCACAAGGCTGTGTCCCATATTTTGCCTTTCTGCAGAAGTTGAGGTTTAGAGTGCTTGTCAGGTATTATCAGCCAGATACTTCAGCTTAAAGTTCTCTGTCAATTTTTACTAAACCATGTCTACTTAGATCCTGTAGTCTGCTGGAGCCAGGTCAATCCTATTTATACTTGCTTGTACTAGTTCACCAAAGCAGATTGGGCACATCTCTTTCCAACTGTGGTTGAGTGACAATGTGTTGGCAGTTTGAAACCAGTCACAGTGGACTAAGGAAATGGCAACCCACTCCAGTGTTCTTTCCTGGAGAATCCCCATGGACGGAGGAGCCTGATGGGCTACAGTCCATGGGGTCACAAAGAGTCAGACACAACTGAGTGACTATAACACAGGCACAACTGACATGTACATACCCATGAGCCAGTGGCTGCCATACTAGTCAACACGGTTCCAGAGCTTTTGACAATTCTACCTCCTTCAGTTAGGTTCGGTACTTGTCAGGAGTCCGTGGGTCTCTTTCTTAATCTCTTTAGGCTTTTTGTACTTATTGTACTTGTATACTTTGATTAATCAGTGTGAAAACCAGTGAAACTTGTGTGAAAATGACAGAAAAGCAAATTTCACACTTTAAAAAAGAATTTATGAAGTCAAGTCACTTAGAAATTATTGATTTAGAGGTGTGCAAGATAACACCCCAAGTCTGGGAAAATTACAAAAGTTTGTCAACTTTTTTTGCACTCTGATAATTTAACAAGTGTCTCCAATTTCTCATTGCACTTAAGAAAATAAAAAGTTAGCTAGACAATGCACTGCAGGTGTGGTTTATGGAAAAAATAAAATTTGCAACTCTAATCAGCTGATGCATTCTCAGGAACATGCTTTGGCCCTCTTTTTTTTTTTTTTAGGGTGTGCACACGCACACACACACACACACACACACACGCTTGTGCTTAATTGCTCAGTCGTGTCTGACTCTTTGTGACCCTTTGGACTGTAGCCTGCCAGGCTCCTCTGTCCTTGGGATTCTTCAGACAAGAATACTGAAGTGGGTTGCCATGCCCTCCTCCAGGGGATCTTCCTGACCCAGGGATTGAATCTAAATTTCCAGTGTCTCCTGAATTACAGGTGGATTTTATTTTTTATCTTCTGAATCATCAGGGAAGTATATATGTATATATAATTTTAGAAATATTATTTTATACGCTAGCCTACTTTTTCAATGAACATTAGTTCTAATAGCACAGAGGGCTTCACTGTATTTTCATATATCTGCTCCATTCAGAAAGAAAATTTTCTTTTGTTTTCATAATGTAAAGAAAAAAATGGTTTCCAAATCATTATTGTGTGTGTTTGCTCATGACTTTGGCAGGAAACTGTGGAACGAATGTTGTCAGAGATAAGTGGAGTTCAAATTGTCAACCCCCTGATGTGGTTCATTCCCTGAAATCAGGCAAACTGCATCCTGGAACCAAGGACTCATGAAAACAAACCCACAGGTTTGGACCACTTCTGAAGGATCATGGCTAACAGCAGAGGTGATGGAAGAATGGTCAATGGGCTGATTTTTGGTCATTGGGCTCTTAGGAGGTTTGCAAATTCAAACAGTCAACAAGAGGTGTTATAAGCAAGTCCACCTAAATTGGCCTCACTCCCTTTTGTAAAAGATCAGGAGGATCTCACTGAATCACTGCAACACATCAAGCTCTGTTCTAAGCATGTTGTATGGATTTTATCATTTAAATCTCATAACATTCTTGAGACCTCCCTGGTGGCACAGTGGTTATGACTGCGATTCCAATGCAGGGGGTGTGGGTTCAACCCCTGATTGGGTAACTAAGATCCTGCATGCTTTGTGGTGCAGCTCACTAAAATTAAATGAATAGCAAAATTTCTTGACAGTCTTATGAAGTGGGAAATGTATGTATCCATACTTTAGTACGATTAGACTGAGGTCTGAAGAGGTTCACTATCTTGCCTAAATCACTTCTCTAGAAGGAGTAAAGCCAGGATAAGAACCTACATTTTATCAGTAGATCAAGAAATAATTTGAAGACAACTCAAAGATACTTTTGGAAAATACATGGAACATGGCTGGATGACCCTGTAATGATGAAAGACATGGATGAAAGACCGTGCAAAGTCTCGTGAGTAGATTCTAGCACTCAGCAGGATAAGTTTAAGAGGTTTTCAGCTGAATAACCGTGCATCGAATAATACAGGGGTTCTAGGTACTGTAAGACAAATCAGGTTCCTAAATTCTCTTGTGCAAGGGTGAGATGCCCAAGCCAAAGGAAGTTCTTGGTCATTCTTTGAGTTTCGAGGAGAGGTCAGCTCTCTTGTTGGAGATGCTGCGCAAGCCTGGACATACTTTTAGACACATTGCAGAGGAATAGTAAGTCCATTACTAATAAATGTCTAGAGTGGGTTCTATAAAAGTTCTAGAATGAGGGGAGTGACTGAGTGAAAAATCCGAAAAATACTCTGATTTTCAATATTCTCCAAGGTTAAGGAGGAGCCAAAAGGCAGATAGGGCCTTTCTGGGATGAGTTAAAAAAAATCTTTTTATTGAAGAATAATAATTTAAAAAATGTAATCAGAGCACATAGGATTCTTATGGCAGTGAAACTACTCTGTATGATACTATAATGATGGATACATGTCATTGTAAATACATTTGTTTGAACCCATAGAACATTCAGCCCTAACATAAACTATGGACTCTGGGCAATAATGATGTGTTAGCATAGGTTCCTTAATTGTAGCAAATGTACCCTCTGGTGGGAGATTCTGTTGATGGGGGAGATGGTAGTGGAGGAGGTTGTGTGGAAAATCTCCTTACCTTCCTATCAATTTTCCTATGAACCTAAAACTGCTCTAAAAAAAAAAAAAGCCTGAAAAATTTTAAGTATAAGTTGTATATAGTAACAGTCACCCTTTTAGTGTGTAGTTTTGTGAGTTTTGACAAATGCATAAGCACGTAACCTTCACGATCCACATATAGAATAATCCTGCCACGCTCTAACATTCCTTTGCCTTCCCTTGGTAGACAGTGCTTCCCTCTATTCCAACCCCTGGCCTTTGTTAATGATATTTTAACTTCTTCTAAAATGCAAAGTAGAAAGCTAAATGGAATCATACAATACGTAGTCTTTTTAGTCTGACTTTTTCACTCACCAGAAGTTGCTGTCGCTGGTCATGCTGTTCAGAGGATCATTGGTTCATTTTCTTTTACTACTGAATAGCATCCTGTGGTATCCATGGACCACACAGCTTATCTGTGTACCTCTTGAAGGGCATTTGGATTGTTTACGAATAAAGCTGCTACAGCCTTTGGCTCGTAGGTTTTTGTGAGAACATAATGTTGTGGTCTGTGCACAGGTTGGAAAAGAATTTCCAGAAGTGGGGCAGATTGAGAGGAACATAGAATTTAGTAGAGTGGGAGACACTTAGAATAGCGGGCTGACTCAAGAGAGAGCAGACCTCTTTCGCAGACTAGTAGCCAATTTTTATAGCCTCAAGACAGAGAAAATAAATTCCTTTTGGAAGGATGGCATTAGGTGACTGGTTAGGATGCTATAGGGTGTTAATAAGATGGTTATTTTACCTAATAACCAGGGGTCAGGGAATTGGCCAGTTTGGATCTGGAGATTTGTGGCACCAGTTGCTATGGGGCTTGGTCAGTTCCAGAGACTTTTGTCCTGTGACCTTGGTATAGGGCTTCACACATAAGTTTTCATTTCCCTTGGCAAACACTCAGGAGCGGGGTTTCTGGTTTCCATAGTAAGTGTATGCTCAGTTTTAAAAAGATAATCACATTTTGAATGCATCGATTTGTATTCCTGATTTGCTCTGTGATTTCAGATCCGAAGTAGGTTCTAGGTCTAATTTTCCACACATCACTATTCACTTTTGTTTCACAGAGTAGGGAACGGGAAGCTTCTGGCCATCACAGAGTTTTCAAGGTTTTTAAAGACTAAACTGCTCTATATAGACACACACCAAGTGTCTATAGTAATTTCCTTAGTGATATTTATACAGAAGGATTACTTGGAAGCAAAGTTACCTCTTAAGAAACCACCATGAATGTATGCTTGTCAAACTGCAAAGCTTCTGAGAAGGATTTTTCTTGTTCTTTCATGCTTAGCTTTCATTGTCCTATAGGAAGTCCCAGAGTAACTTGACACACAGCAAATACCACATTCAAAACAGTATCAGTCTGTTCTCATGAAGGCTCCTGCCAGTGGGAGAAAGCTAGCACTGAAGGACACTAAATGAACACTGGTATGGGGTAACATGCAGGCAGCGTTGTTGAATGTAAATAATATATTTTGTTTATCACATTATTAGTTCTAGCAATTTGCATCAGATGAGTAGGTAGGATGACCATGAATTTCTTCTGTTTACATAGCTACTCAGCTTTATTGTTTTTCAAACAGAATCTATTTATCTCTAAATAAGCAAGGACATTGGGACAATCAACTTTTCTCAGAAAAGGAGTGTTTTTAATTTTTAGAGGCATCTTAGGAAAATAATAATGTATAGGAATGTGAAGTATATTTCACAAAAAGGAAATTTCTTACCTATATGAGTAGTTTCATAAAGTTACAGTGCTGGTTTAACATAGATCCAAAACTTTGATTTGGAAATAAAAAACAAAACAACTTACATTTGGCTTTAAAGAACAGTGAGTTAAATCAAATTAATCAAACTAGCAAACTGTGATTTTTCCACCTTTTTAAAGTGAGAATTCAGGAATTAAAAAGCAGCACAGCTTTCCCTTAAGAATGATGAATTTCTCTTCAAATCTGCAATAATTAATCTTTAACAGGATAATGTCCACAATAGTTCTAATAACAATGTGAAGTGAAGTCATAAAGATTACAGTAACGTGCCCGACTCTTGACGACCCCCTGGACTGCAGCCTACCAGGCTCCTCTGTCCATGGGATTTTCCAGGCAAGAGTACTGGAGTGGATTGCCATTGTCTTCTCTGAATTGCTAAATAAAGCCCACTTATTCAAAGGAAAAAAAAATCATTTAGTGCTCTTGACTGTTGATAGTCTTAGGTGGCCTTCAAATAAACCTGGGAGAGAGTTTGATGATTGAAGGGAAAAATTTCTCTATTTTTTTGAGTATATTTATTGCTGGTATTAGATGTTCAATAATAATTTTATCAAATCAATGGTAATTTGTGGACTTTACTTTTTAATAGTAATGCAGAAAAGTAATACTGAGGCAATAGAACTCTAATTGGTCTCATTTCTAGAGCAATTGTTTTGAAAAGTTCATCTGATGAAATAAAAGGTGACCTTATATTTAGGAATAACAGTTTCTTAACCCTGGCCGTTATTGGCTGAGATCCAAAGTCAAACAGTAGACAAGGTTGAGAGATGATGTGTCATGAACCAAATCCCATCCCTGAGCCAGGAAAGTCAACTCACCACACCAGTTCTCAGTGACTTATTAAGTTACGAAAACTTGATGGGCCCTTTTTGGATTAGTAAAGTGATACCTTGTTGATTTTGGAAATTGGTAATTTAAGATGATTTCTCTGCATAATACTCAGCAAACCATAAGTTTTTTTTTATGATTTCCAGTCTCATCAAAATATAGATTATTGTTTTACGTGGGTCCTCTGTAATCTTAGCACAGAGTCTACATAAGCTGTGGGCTGAGCAGCTGGTTTCCCTGAAACCCATGGGGCTTTCAGGATCACGGAAAGCTGGAATGAGCTCTTGATGACTCTTTGCAAGTGAACAAGCAGATTACAGTTTCTCCTTTAAGAAGGAAAACAACAATCAGTTTCGAAACGCAAACATACTGTTTTACTTAGACATTGAATGATTTCAGGTTCTGTAAGAGATATCTATGAGAACCGAAGGACTTGTATTCCTTGGGGCCACAGGAAAAGATGGGTTCTCCCACCACTGAGTGCCTGACTGAGATCAGCCGGTGGAGGGCAGAGACGTGCTCATTTCTGTGATGTAGTTGGAAACTCCAGCATCAAAGTGTGCTTGTGAGTGATTCTTTAGAAAATACTCCCGTCACACACACACAAAGACACCTAGGATGTAGCAACGTCCTCAGGAGCCCAAGGCAGTCCCTCTGGCTGGGACCAAAAGTGTGTTCCAACCAGCAGCATCCTCCCCCAAAATTTGTTAGAAATGTAAATTGTCAGATCCTACCTGGATCTATTCAGTCCCAAACTCGAACTGCTGCTGGATGTCTCTGTTTTGAGGAGCCTTGAGGATTCCAGAGTGAAACTACTGCCCTGGGTAAGGTTCACTTTAACAAAGATGTAAATTTAGCTTAGAGCGTTTAAAGAATCTCAGAAGCCCGCTCTGCTTTTGGGTTGCTGTCAGGCAGTTGGATGGGGTTAAGAAATTAATACCCTCAGGAGCAGCCCTCACTCAATATCTCCCAGGAGTTAGATTTAACTGTGTCAACTTGTTACTGACTTTCACTTTCTTTCACTTTCCCCATCCCTGTATTTCCTTCCTCTTTCCCTATAGATGCTCCCTGAACAACCCCATCCTCCTCAAGCTACTCTTAAGTCCTGGTCTCCCAGATGCTTCTAGGAGGCTCCAAAACAAAGACACTCACATATGGTAAGTGCTTAATACAAACCGATAAACTGAAATTTCCCTTCATTCAAACCTGGGTGGTTCCCTGGTGGCTCAGAGGTTACATGTCTGCCTCCAATGCAGGAGACCTGGGTTCGATCCCTGGGTTGGGAAGATCCCCTGGAGAAGGAAATGGCAACCTACTCCAGTATTCTTGCCTGGAGAATCCCATGGATGGAGAAGCCTGGTAGGGTACAGTCCACGGGGTCGGAAAGAGTCAGACATGACTGAGTGACTTCACACACTAACCTGGGTTAGGGGCCACCATTCTATTTATTCTACACCTGAGCAGAAACAGAAATATATCCAGGAATGCAGGGGCCAAGGTTAAGAACATGGGCTTTATTTTATTTTTTATCTTTTGGCCATGCCATGGGGCATGTGGGATCTTAGTTCCCTGACCAGGGATTGAACCTATGCCTTGCATTGGAATGGCAGAGTCTTAGCCATTAGATCACCAGGGAAGTCTCCAGAACATGGTCTTTAGAGCCAAATTTCTGTGATGGAATCTAGCTTTACTTCTCTCTGACTGTGTGACCTTGGACTTGTTGCTTAACTTCTCTGTACCTGTCTTCTCATCTGTAAAACAAACCCACATGCTTCAGAGGGTCCTTAAAAGTGTGTTCAGTCATGTCCAACTCTTTGGGGCTTCATGGACCATAGCCTGTCAGGCTCCCCTGTCTAGGGAATTTTCCAGGCAAGAATACTGGAGTGGCTGGCTTCTTCCTACTCCAGGGGATCTTCCCAGCCCAGGGATTGAAGCCATGTCTTTTACACCTCCTGCACTGGCATGCGGGTTCTTTACCACAGTGCTATCTGGGACCTTAGGAAGATTTAATGTGTTCAAGGTGCAACGTGGTCAGAGCAGCATCTGGCCCATGGAAAGTATTTGGCAAATTCTATCATTAGTAATACTGTTGTTGTTGTTTCCCTAATTTGTTGTTTTTTTCTTGGCAAGTGGCTTCAGCATGATTTCAGTTCTGTTCATTCCTTTTCTTCAAAGAAATTCCTGACATTCCTCTCTTGTTCTTCAACCTGGTTATCATGCTTGTTTGCATTGGGCCATGAGGCCTCACAGAGCATGAAACACTAACAAGATACATTATTGGCCTTGCATTTAGCAGTTAACACTCACCAATTCAGAGCTTTACACAAGTTGTACTATTGTATCTTCTCCATGACCTTAGGACAGAGGTGTTGTTCATTCTTCTCCATCTTATGGTTGGGAAAATTGAGGCTTGAGAAGGTGAAGCTTCTTTTCTGGGCTGCAGAACTATTAAGTGATAGAGAAGAGATTCAAACTCAGAGCTTGACTGCAGACCCCAGCCCTTAGCCATAACACTGTGCAAACAGCCTACTTCATGTTACCTCTAGATGAATGATTCTGTTTTGTTCCTGCAACACAGAATCCCCTGAATGGATGGCTGAAAGAGAGCTCCCCAGTCCCAGCCCCAAGCAGATCTAAGTCCTAAGACCTGGGGGCATTGCTAACAAGTCCCAAGTGATGCTGTGATGTTGCTCATGGGACCACACTTTGAGAAACACTGCTCTCTAGCATAACCCAGTTAGAACATTCTAGTAAAATAAATAAGATAAAATCATTTGGGACTACAACCTCATTTTCATGATATGTTTGATACATGTGATGCAAATACTTCCTCTGGCAATCTTTTTTTAAAATAATACTTAATAGAAATTTATTTTTCTGTTACATGAAAGAGAACCAGAAGCAGGCTATGTAGAGTTGGCATGGTGCCCTTGACATCAGAGACTAGGTTCCTCTACATGGACTCTTGATGCTCCACCATCTTCAGCATGTGGCTCCCACTGCATGGTCCAAGATGGCTGCTGGAGCGTCAGCCATCACCACTGCATTCCTTCTGACAGGAAGGATGAAGGGCTGAAGAAAGGCACACTTTTTGTTTTAAATTTTCTTGATGAACTTAACTGCCAAAAATTTAATTGCCACGTCTGTACAGTTCAACAGTGTTAAGTACAGTCACACTGCTGTGCAGTGGATCTCAAGAACTTTTCCATATTCTTCTTTGTCCAACTTTAAGAAATTATTACCAAAAAAAAAAATTTGTATACTTTTAACAGTTGCATGTGCCAATGACTCTGTGGGGATAAGATTGGTACATTCATTTGAAAACCTTGTAAGTTTTTCTGGCATCTCTCTCCTTATTGGCTGGATCTAAATATATCCTGTGGATGCCCAAGAAATGACTTTTTGGATGTGCTAGGTCATTATGGTGATGAAACAATGGGGCAGGGGGGAAACCATTCTCTCAAAGCTCAATCTACTTAGTCATCTGCTGTATTTCTTGGATCACCCCAAATAAATTTTTTAAAATTATGTAGCACTAGGCTTTTGTGCCAAAAACAGTGATATTAGCATTTTTTTTTAGCAGTGGAAGCTTATATCAATATATTTTATGTACAGCCATTTAGCATATAAAATGTTGCAGAAGCAGCATTGCTGAGGTCAAAGTTGTGGGGCAGGGAAGGATGGAGGCCTGGAACCCCATCATTTAGCATCCTCCTCAGGGGAGGACCCCTAGGATACAAAGGAGATTAAATCACTCCCCTCCAAGAAGAACAAAAAATCCTAATCTCTGAGGTCCTTAAATATTTATATGACATCACTAATAGAAGCTACTTTTAAAACTCTCAGTTATTCCCTATTCACATCTGTCATTCTTTTTTGAGGGCTAATGAGTATTCCAGGACTCTATTCAAATAAACCATTGTAATGTGATGGAATTGGGCTTCCCAGGTGGCTGTCGTGGTAAAGAATCTGCCCACCAATGCAGGAGATGCGAGTGATGCAGGTTCCATCGCTGGCTTGGGAGATCTCCTGGAGAAGGAAATGGCACTCCATTCCAGTTATTCTTGCCTGGAGAACTCCACGGACAGAGGAGCCTCATGGGCTACAGCCCATGGGGTAGCAAAGAGTTGGACACAACTAAGTGACTGAGCACACACACAGTGTAATGGACTAAACACTGGTTTGGGTGCTGAGACTTTTCAGCTGACCTTAGATTGTTTGCTAACTGACTTTGTCACTTCAGGGGTCAGTTCATCTCTCATTTGTAGAATGAGGGGCTGAGTTAACCAGTGTCTTTGGATTTATCCCTTTTATCCCTGACATTTTGGGGTTCTTTCTCGTGCCTAGATACAATAACTTGCTGCTGATGGAAAGATTATCTTGGGAAATGTTGACTAAAACTGAACCATTCTCCCCAAACACAGGTTTAATTTCTTTTTGCTGGGCAAACAGACCCTCAGGGCGAGTTCCAGCTCAGGTATTTACATTCTGCCTACTATGGTTTTCCTTCCATTGTTGTTGTTCAGTCACTAAATTGTGTTTGACTCTTTGCAACCTCAATGGACTGCAGCATGCCAGGCTTCCCTGTCCTTCTCTATCTCCTGGATTTTGCTCAAACTCGTCCACTGAATTGGTGATGCCATCCAACTATTTCATCCTCTGTCACCCCCTTCTCCTCCTGCCATCAACAAAGATAAGAAAAGGATAAGATGGAAAACAGTGTGGATGTTATATTCTTTTTTTTTTTTTTTTTTTTGTATAAGTCATATAAAGCAATATACATTTTGTTGCTACATGCAGTTCTTTTTCTACTTTGGAAGGAAACCCCAGGCAATGTTAGCAGTTGTTACCTTTGGGGTGAATGTTGATTTTCTTTAAAGTTATTTTTACCTTCATTATTATTTGAATTGTTTCACTATGTGTATGGCATATTATCCAATTTTTTTAATTTTAAGAAGGTTTTAATTTTCATCAAGTGTTATCTGGATGGTGAGATTATGAATAACCCTTGCACTCTTCTATGTCCCTATTTCAGAAGAAACATAAATGAGATTCTATCAATACAGAGGAATCTGGGCTAAAATCAACATGAGAATGTCCAGGCTAAGAGCAGGAGAGCTTTATTTTGGGGGGCCTCGGGACTGGCTGCTGGTGATGGGGTGGATGAATCTAGCTGGCTGGTGATGGAGGGTGTGGGGATGGTGGGGGATGGATGCCTGAGACCCTCAAAGTCCTAAGCAGAACATCGGTCAGACATTGGCCATTTCATGGCCTTTCCCATTCCAAAACAGAAGTCACAAAATATATCACAGCCTCAAAATGCCTTTTCTCTCTTTTTGGTATATTTTTCTTTTAAGAAAATATGTTGAGAACTTAAAGTCAAATTCACAACTGAATAAAGGCACCTGGGAGACATGAGCGTGGCCTCTATGTGGCTTCTCCACAGGGGTATCCTTGGTGAACCTAGGACAAGGACACTGGGGTGGGGCTGGGTTGAGAGAGGGGGCTGGACTTGTTCTTCTCCAGCCTCGCCTCTGTGGTCCAGGACTACCTCCCATTCTGCTGCCAGAGTGTCAGTAAAACAAAAGACTCAGAAAACCACCTTGGCGCTTCATGGGAATTGCCAGCTGTGAATGCGAGCACATACACAACAGTTGATTATCTCTCCAGGGGTTAAGTTACCCCCATTCAGCATGGGCTTGTGCAGACAATAGTGGGGCCAGCCACACCACAGTGATCCTTTTACCTGTGCCGGCTGCAGTGACCTCAGAATGAAGGGGCACTTTGGAGGGTATCAGTTTCCTAAGTCAGTTCTGCAAACAACCCCCTGATCCCAGATCCTACCCCCTCAACCCCTCCTGCTGAAGGAAGCCAGGCCTCCTTGTCACTCCTGGGGACAGATGAAAGGCTGGCTGCCCGACATCAGGGGATTCCATTGTCGTGGTGTTTGCTCGTGGTCACCAGAGTCTCCACCTAAACCTGGGCTGGAAGGAGATTGATTCTCTCGCGGAGCACCATACCCTGAAAGCATCAACAACTGCAACTTATTAGAAAAAGCACTGACCAGGTAGACAGGCTTTCCTTCTGTGTACCCGAGGGGATCGGGCTCTCACCTGCCAACACCTGGGGGCGGGGCATCACTCACTGTCTGGTGATTTTTCTTTCAAAGAAGCCACACCTTTTGTTTCTCACCGCAAGGGACTGTGGTGACAGACGCTTACGAATTCTGTTTTCTCTTGGAAGGGACTTAGACGACAGCGAGGCTGTAGTGAGAGAGGTGAGGTGGGAGAGCTGACGGAGGGAAAGCGTAGGGCGGGTTCCCACCGAACTGTGTCCTCAGCTCAGGAAAGGCGTCTGGGGCTGAGATCAGTCCCTCTGCTCCAGGGGCATCAGTGCCACTCAGACTGGTCTCACGTTCACCAGTGTTTTCAAAGCACTGTCCGCTTCCACGAGTTGAGGTTCACCGGGAGGGGGACAGTGAACGGGGGACAGGCAGGACAGGGAGGGGGCCAGTCCAGTGATGAATGGGTGACTGCTGGGGGCACCTGGGGCTCAGTCCCATGGGGGGCCCTTTGGGAGACTGTGTAGGACATGCCTCAGATTTTTCCCAACTGAGGGGCCGAGGTGATGGGGTATTTATCCTCCAACTTCCGTCTGCCATCAGGTAGGGCTGCTCCTGGGGCATGAAGTCCCCAAATGCCCAGGCCACCCTGGAACTCTGGTGGCCAGGGAATGCCCTTGGAGGAGCTCCCATGGGCTTTCAGTCTGAATCAGGCTGCACACTCAGGGCATGGTGGCAGCATCTACACAGCCTTCCTCCTCAGTTTCCCTTGATGGTCAGAACCAGAGAATCCTTGATAAAGAACAGATCATAGACGCCAGGCACTGAACTCAAGCCTCAGACTAAAAAAGTGAGTTCATATCTAGAAAGATATCTTCCAGAGAGAGCGCCTGGATAAAGTAGTAGTAGTAGTAATAATAACAACAATAACAATATAGTGATAACACCTGCAGAAATCAGGGAATTACTTTCGTAATCTGTGAAGCTTCCATATACATTATGTCTGTAAAGCTCCAATACTTTGGCCACCTGATAGGAAGAGCAGCCTCATTGGAAAAGACCCTGATGCTGGGAAAGACTGAAGGCAAAAGGAGAAGGAGGCGGCAGAGGATGAAATGGCTAGATGGCATCACTGGCTCAATGGACGTGAATTTGATGAGCAAACTCTGGGAGACAGTGAAGGGCAGGGAAGCCTGGCATGATGCAGTCCATGGGGTCACAAAGAGTTAGACACGACTTAGGGACTAAATAACAATAGCATGCCATTTAAAAAAGTTATTTGAGTTTCACAAGAAACTCACAAGGTATTTAGAGCCTACGTTATTCCCTTTTCCCAGATAACAAGATACAGATGGTTAGCTCACGAGCAGCAGAGTCAGAACCAGCCACCAGCTCTCCCACATCCAAGACTGGTGTTTCAGAGTTAATTGATGATTAGAATTTTTCTACCCACTTTGGGTTCAGGGTCTGGGGAAATCAGTTTGCAGCACAAATGTTCTTTACTCCATTCCTGGTGATGGAGCCAAACCAAGAACAGGGCTGCCAACTCTAAGATACATTCAGGCTTTTTATTTCTAGATGGTTTTGAGAAGTATCAGAGTGAGTAAGTGGAATACAGCCGACTCCAGAACACCCAGAGAAATTTCCTCTTATTAATTCCATTTCATCTGTTTCCAAAATCAGCCCCAATGTTAAAACAAACAATAAGATTGTGTACTTTAATCCAGAATTGGCAACATTATAAAAATAGCTATGTGAGTATTAAGATTAATCACATGAAAAACAGGAATCATGGATGTTCTGTCTTACACATACAGCATTAACATTTTTAAATGAAACATGGGATATTAACAAAAGATACTGTCTGTGTTTCTTTGAATTATGGTTTTCTCAGAGAGTATGCCCAGTAATGGGATTTCTGGGTAATATGGTAGTCCTATTTTTAGCTTTTTAAGGAAACTCCATAGAAAGGAATGATATTGGGTCATTTCTAGAGACGTGGATGGACCTAGAGTCTGTCATACAGAGTGAAGGAAGTTATAATATCGTATATTAGTGCATATATGTGGAATCTAGAAAAATGGTACAGATGAACCTATTTGCAGGGCAGGAATAGACAAACAAAGAGAACAGACATGTAGACATGGGGTAGGGGAAGGGGGTGAAATTAATCGGGATATTGGGATTGATGTATGGGCACTCCATGTGTAAACCAGAGAGCTCAAGGGTACCTGCTATATAGCACAAGGAGGTCAGTTTGGTGCCCTGTGGTGACCTAGATGGATGAGATGGCAGGGGGAGAAAGCCCCAAGAGGAAGGGGATATATGTACATGTGGAGCTGATTCACTATGTTGTATGGCAGAAACTAGTGCAACACTATAAAGCAACTACAGCCCAATTTAAAAAAAAAAGGACATGGCATTTTATCACAGTATGGTAGCTGACAGTTTGTGTCCATCAAAAGATTTTTATCAGGAAGAGGGAAGAAATCCTGAGAGCACAGATGAAAAAGTGCTAACAAACTCTTTAAGGGAAAGGTGGGGTTGGGTGGGATGAGCACAACGGGTGGTCCTTTCGAATATTAATTCAGGTTAGTTGGCATCATCGAAAAATCTCAGTTTTCTGCAATGTTTCCCCAGAATTTAATATTCTTTTCCTGGTAAGTTCTTTTTAGCTTTTCAAACGTTATTTCCCCCCTATAATTTCTATAAGGAATCCCAAATATTCCAGTGATTATTTAAAGCTGTATGCTTTTCATTATTCCTGATACCATTTCTGCATTTTTATTCCATCCATATTAATCCAGCCTGGGAATCCCAACATGGCTGTATCTTAGCCCCTGATTGCTTGGGAAGCTTGTGTCAAACTGCAAGGAGCCCTCCACATGGAGGAGACATGTCTTTCCATAGGTGGAAAAAATATCTCCTTAGCATAAAGTATTATTTCAAAATTTAGCAAACATCAGGCTCACCTGGGGAGCTGGCTAGAATACAGATGCCTGGACAGAATCCCCAGGAATTCTGATTTCCCTAGCACTGGAAGGGGACCTGGGAATCTGCTTTCCTAACAACTTGCCAGGTGATAAGGGCTGCTGAGGAGCCCTGGTGTTGGGGAGAAGATTACGATGGGACTTCCCATCAGATGGAGAAGGGTAACCTGCTAGCATTAAAGAAGTCTTCTGGAGTAACTGACCATAAGGCAGATTAAGTGGAGAAGGTGATGGAAGCAGATCTTTGTCCGTATATCCAGTATCAGAGGTCAATGCAAACTCAATTACTGCTGGGGAAACTGCGTGTTATTGGCTTACATCTTGGAAACCTGTCCATATATCCTGTATTTAGAGATTTAGACAGTAATAATACTCCCCTGGACTCACATTCTCAAAGCAAGGGGACTGGTAGTAATGAATGGATTATCAAACTCTGAATTGGAAGCTCTGGATTCAAGACTTGGTGAGGCAGCTCCTTTCTGCCTTTGTTTTTTTTCCCCATTGTTTGATTTCAAGCAAGTCTCCTAACCTCTCTCAGCTTTAGTATCGTGCCTGGTCAAGTGGTGATAACATGAGCAGTCCCAGTCCATGCCAGGCGGCAGTGACTGTGTCAATGGAAGTGAGCTGATGCCTATTCATGGAAGGGGTTAACCGGGAGCAGCTCATTTCTGCAGTAGAGGCTGAGATGCCACATCTGAACACAGGCTCAGCCCCACCGCCCCCTGCCTGGAGGACTGCCATCTGGAGCCTCACCTTGTTCCCTTTCAAGATGAACTCTCATTCCCCGGAAAAAATTTCTCAGCCTTAAAGTCACAACTTCAAAAAATGCGGTGGGGACCACATTTAAAAGGTCTGGCAAATTTTGGGTTGATTTAATTTTTTTTTAACTGTACTTTTAAAACAGACCCAAATAGAGAGATGAAAGCCAAGAATTAAAATATACATACAAAATAGAAAACATTAATATTCTCAAGTACGACGAATTGAATAGTCATCATAAGGAAGCAATAAAACGTGAAGTGACTCAGACCAGATGATCACCGTCCGTCTCCACGATGCTGGAACATGTGGTCTGTGCAAAGATCGGGATCAGGCTGGCCTGGCGCTGGCCTCCACAAAGCCGTCACTCTCCTGATTCCTCTGCTGACAAGTGCTCCATCAGCTAATTAAACGAGCTTTAACCCTAGCTGCCAGAGGTGGGTGGGGAGGAGGCCAGAGGAAGTCTGTTCAAGAGACTCGTAGGGTTAAAACCTATAGTCAGGACATCTTACATTTTATTGTTTCCTTGCCCATGAGTCTTTGCTCTTTACTCTGGTTATCAACCCATTCTAGCACCACTTGCCCATGACAAGGGGTCTGAAGTTTCTGCAGTGTGTCAGACAGGTGCTGGGGGTTCAGAGTGGTCCACGGTGCTCCTTCCTCCCCCAACCTCACCAGCTCAGGGCTCTGTCTTCCAGCCTCTTGCTTCCCTGTGCCCACCAATATTCAATAGTTTCTCTAAAGGAGACAGATTTTCCACACATCGATGTTTCTATGGCAGTGTCCCCTGTCATACCCCATGCCATTGATCTTAAACTTCAAAACAGAGTGCCCTGTGGTGGGGCACATGGTTCCAGGGGCCAGGAGGCTAACTTCGGAAGCTGACTGGAAGCCTATGGCTCGAAGGCAAGAGATGCCAAAGAGGTCACAAGGTGGATGCCCCTTCCATTTGGTGGCTGGTGGAACTCTCTTTGCCCAGGAGGACAGTCCCCTGGTTGTGAGCTGTGGGGCAGTAGGGGGGAGGATTCCTTGTGGCAGGACTTCCAGGAGCTGGGGACAGGCATGAGCAACATGGGGAACAGGGTTAGATGTGACTCAGGGACTAGCTCATTTATTCAATTTTCATTCCAAGCTGGAGTTGCCTGAACACTGCACAGCCATGATGCACACCCTCCCACCCCAAAGAACTGGTACTCACAACAACACAGATACTGAGGAGAATGGGTTGAATAAATCCCTTTACAGAAAGTTCGAGAACAGGCAAAAGTCATCTCTGATGATAGATGTCAGAATGGTGGTTATTCCTGGGTGGATGTTGGTATTGATTAGAAAGGAAGGAGTGAGAGCCTATCTGGATGATGGGAATGTTCAATGTGCTGACCCAGGTGGGTGTTCACTGGAGTTTATACAGATTAATAGCTTTGAACTGGATATCTAATTCAGGGCCCTTTATGCGTTATGACGTCTCAGTTAATAAAATGAAGAAAAAATATCAAATCAACCTACGTAACAACAGACCATAACATTATAAAGAGAACTGGAATATACAAAGGATTTTCCACACTCTTGTATGTATTCTTTCAGCAAATGTCCATCGAACCTGTTGGAGCCTGGTCCATATTCCCTCAGCCAGCAAGCATCCTTCCATACTAGAGCTTGTCCTCCTGGCGGCAGGGGGGGCTGGACATGCTGGGAGGGGTGCCCAGTGGGAGGGACCTGAGGCTAATGGAGGGAGGTAGGGATGAGCATCCCACTTCTTCACCCTTCAGGTGGCAGGAGGGGTGTTCTGCCTGGGCTCCCAGGGGATTGAGCCCCAGTTTCTGACAGTCATAGCTTGGTCTCTCCCTTACCCTGTTTTGACTGCCTTCCCTTCCCTGCATCCCTTCCCTTTCCCTACCTCCAGCTCCTGGGATCTCTTCCTAAACAAACTCCTTGCACGCATACCTTTGCCCCAGGATCTGAGTTTTGGAAGGACCCAAGCCAGGTGAAGCTCCTGCTTTCCTCCTAGACCCACAAAAATGCAAATCCAACCTCTCACTCTCACACACCTTACAGTGTATCAGGGTTTGAAGGGACAATCTTGCAAACATGAAAAGTAAAATGGAACAAGGACAGAGGTGGGGAGCACTGCATGGCAGGAAGACCGAGCTTACAGGGGATCCCACCTGGTCTAGGAGATGTCCCCAGAAACAGAGCTCTCCCCCTTTCTCTTCCTGTTTCTAAATTTCCATCTCTCTCTCTCCTTTCTTTTCTCATGCAACCCAAAGTGAAATGAGACATTCACTTATTTTAAGACACCCTTATGTTCCCATAAATATCAATAAGTATACTGAATTTACCACCATGTTGGTTTATTGCAATGTCTCATCTCATATCACAGAATCAAACCTTAGCCTTTAGATTTGGCTCCGGATGCATGGAAGCCATTCTTTATAGATACAATTTCAGTATTGCTTCCCATCTGTGTGACATACAGATCCTAGGAAAGCCAGCGCATATTTCTCGACCTTGGTGGGGGGGGCGGAGATGCCTTTCAGGGTAGCTCAAAACTACCTACCAATCGGCAGCTGGTGGAAACATGGTCCGAAAGTGATCATCTGGAAACGGGCAGCTGACTCACGTTGTTGGAGCTGTCATCTTTACCCCAGCAGCCTTTCTGGGTGAACAGTTCTTCAAAGCACACATATTCAAGGCCAGGGTATTTCTCTTCCGTTTTCTCCGCTCTTCGCCAAAGTGGACGGGTCACAGAGCTCTCTCATTCAGCCTCCAGTAGAACATCAGATGGAACGCAGGTTGTGGTTTGAGTATCCCCTTCCAGGTAGACCAGAATGTCATTTCAACAGGTATTATATATTTAAAGCCATACAGTTCTGAACGGGGATGCTTGGTGAGGGAGGGTCCTACAGAAACCGCAGAGTGATTCCTATGGGTTTACCTTTTAAACTATTTTCTTACTCTGGGTGATATCAGGCAGCTTTATACAAATTTGGCCCTTCACTTTACAAGTTAGAAAAGCAAGTAAATATGGCAGAATGTCGACTTTTATGTCTGTGTTCCTTTGGTCAAAATACATGTTCTTCCAAAGACCAAAGGACTCTATTAAATGAAGAGTGAATATTCGTGGTGAAGTCTCTAGAGAAAGCTAAACTCAATTAAGATTGGATTTTTTTTTTTTACAGAAGAGCCTTTTTTATTTGTTTAGAATATGATGATGTAGGAGAAAGGATAGCTTTTTTATTTTTTATAAAAAATCTTATTTTACCACTTATCCTTTGATGAGAATTAAGACCTTGATGAGTCTTTTATTGTTGCATGACATATTGTCATCAACTTAGAGGCTCAAAATGATACCTGTTACCAGTTCATGGTTCTTTAGAGTGGTATCCAGGCTTGGGGTAGCTTTCTTTCTTGATCAAAATGAAATAAAGGAAAGGTATTTCTAGCCTTTCTGAGTTTATGCATGGAGATTTATATCTGCCACGTAATGAAAACCTTCTTCCCTCTAAAATCCCTATTGATGTAATTTGAGGTGATTTTTCTAGTAGCCACAGTTTCTCTTGCCCTAAGGGAGAGATCTCATGTCTGAAAGTGTGGTCTTGGAGAATGGCACATTGCAAAATACCAGCTCAGATATTTTGGGGCCATTCAGAGGGTGTGCATGTCAGATGTGAGTGTGAGTGGGTGGTGGTTTGGATGCTACAGGGATGGACAGGTAAGGGCTGTCAAATGAGAAAGGGTGCTGGGGCTGAGTCTGGGCCTGGGCCAGCTGACCGGTGGTCGTAGTGGACCAGATGACTTGAGCCCTCAAGACTCTGCAGCTGTAGGAGTCACGGACCAGAGGTCAGGGAATCATGCAGAATAAGAAGATGTCTGCCGTGGAGTCTTAGACATTTTGACAAGTAGCTATAAACAATTTAGAAGAGAAGAAACAGAAAAGAGCCCTAGAGACCAGAAAACCAAGATGGCTGATGTAGGTGTTTCTGTTCTGATTAGGGCCTGAAGCTGGTGACTGGGGCTGGGGGTAGTGGGGAGGGGAGTGCTGGGAGACAGGTGCATTCTGGGAAGAGACCGCACCTGCTGGAAAGTGAGAGGCTAGTGCCTGGGCTTGCTTCTGGGCTGGAACCCAAGAAAAAGGGCTGGGATTATGGGATGGCTGTAACCAGGAATGTTGGGACCTACATCCCAGCCTCAGGCCAAGAAGGAGCAAGTGAGGAGCTCAAAGCAGAGTCCTTGAGGTATTGCCCTCAGTATGGCAAAAGTTATGGCTTCCCTGGTGGCTCAGTGGTAAAGAATCCTCCTGCCAAGCAGGAGACCTGGGTTCAATATTTGGAACAGGAAGATCCCCTGGAGAAAGAAACAGGAACCCACTTCAGTATTCTTGCCTGGGAAATCCCATAGACAGAGGAGCCTGGTGGGCTATAGTCCATAGGGTTGCAAAGAGTCGGACATGACAACTTTCTGAGATATGGCAAAAGTATAACAAGTACAAGGAAGCTTTTGAAATTGGAGGTGTGAGGGTAAGAGTCAGCTTGATCACACTGTTGGCTTAGAACCCGTGTACATGTGTGCTCAGGTGCACTCATGCCTCTGTGTGTGTGTGTGGGTCGGGAAGACATCTTCAAAGACTTGATTTATTCAGGCCCACAGAGTTTGAGAATGAGACTTCTGTCTTGGGCAGGAGGTAGAAGAAAAATGCAGCCAGGAAAGGTTACTTCCAAGGACTAGTTTTAAAGAGTTGTTGTTTAGGAAAAAATTGAGAGAATTCTAAGAGCTGGTCTAAAGGATAATCTCTAACTAAGCTCTTTGTATGCTTCATTTCATGACAGTCAAATTGCTTTTTACCCTAAAAAGCTCACCAGGAATTGTTAGACCATTAGCCTTGAAGGAAATACCTCAAAGAAAAATAAAAGAAACCCCTGAACTTGGGGTCTTTATAAGTGAAATTCTTCCTAAATCTTGCCAGTTCCAAAATTCTGAGACTCATACATTTTACAGTCTACAAAATAACGACAATATCAATAAGCTATATTCTAAGATCCTGGTGGAAAAGATAGGCAAGGTATGACAGAAGTTGGCCAAGTGGATTAAAGAGTAAGTAGAATCAAGTAAAAAGATGGTTTGAATAATAACATATTGATAACAGATAATACAAACTTTTTTGATTAGCCTTCAGAGGAATCTGAATAGAAATGCATTGTTTGGAATGTGTATGCTTTGGTCTCAATAAAAATATCCGGTTGCAGAAATATTTCATGTGGTTTGAGCTAACAGGCAAAAAATTAAAAATTCATTGGTATACGCTAATATATGTAATTGTATATTTTGGAGGTAAGCGTAATGGCATAAGTTTGCTGTAATGGAACTGATTGGAAAATGATCTCTTGGAGAAAATTTATTGCCAGTCATAAGATTTCTTTGGTTTAGAAAAATGCTGGGTTTAGTCAAATCCATAGCACCAAATGAAAGTCTGCTTTAATAAAAACATGAATCTGAGAATTGTGGTTTTTGGTAAGTGGGCATCTGATCCATTAAAATTGTATTGGTTTATTCTTCATGTTGCCTTTTTCCTGAAATCCACCAGTTTGAAGCATGAAGTAAGCCTTTGCCAGCTATCGTTCTAATAATGAAAGACCCGCAGTAATTGTTAAATTACACCTTATGAATCAGCTGTGACCTGTTTCTTTGGAAGGGTCTCATGACTGAAAAAACAGCAGCCTTATTTTGCTTTTGTTGAAGATGGCAAAAGAGTCATTTTGAGAATCCACTGAGCATCATAGAACGGAGTGATGGAAAAATATCTGCAGAATTAGATCATGCAGCCGGCTGGTTCAGGCAGCCCTGTTCTGTGGCGAGTCCCCCAGCGCTTTGGCTGGGCAAAACTGGGCTGGACCCCTGATGGGGACTCTGCCACTCTCTTTGGACAGGATCCCACAGTCTAATTGACCTCATTGTTAGGAAATTGTTCATGAAATTAGGAAACGCAGAGTAAACAGAGAGACTGTCAGACAGAGCTCCTTCTCACAGAGGGCAACAGACATATGGAACAAGTTACCGAGAAAAGGGACTGGGGTGAAACACACATGCATTCAAGAGGCTCCCAGGTTTCCTTCTGAATGTGGGGGAGGAGAAGCGAGGTGGCGGCCTGTAGGAAGGTAGGAGTGAGATGCATTTTGGAAGGACAGGCATGTGAATAATTTGACCTGTTCTTCAAATTTCTCTTGAAGTTGTTGTAATATTCCCAACGAAAAGCTGCTTTGCTACTCGTCCTCATCTGTTTGGGACTGATGTGTGTGGCCAAATTGGAATCCCAGTGACCACCTGGATCCTGCCACTCTCTTTGGGGCAAATGGCTTCCCATGTAGAGGCTGGGCTTCCTCTCCTGATCTGAGCCAGAACAAATCAGCAGAAAGAGCGAGGGGCTGCTGCTTGCAGAATGTCCCAGAAACCCCTGTTTTTAACTTGGTATTTCCATCTTGTTTTAAGCCATGAGAGGGCTCTGAGGACTGTTTATCAGCCTTGTAATGGGCTGGCTTCCTGGGAGACCCCATCTTCTCCTCTTCAGGGGTCCAAGGTCAGAGTTACGAGGGTATGAGTTTGCTCTGGCTGCAGTAATAAAATGCCACAGACCAGGTAATTTAAACAACAGAAACTGATTCCCTCCCAGTTTTGGAGGCTGGAGATCCAAGACTAAGATGTTGGCAGGGCTAGTTTCTCCTGAAGCCTCTCTCCTTGGCTTGCAGACAGCTTCTCTTCTCTGTGTCTCCACATGGTCATCCCTCCATGTCTGTGTCCTGATCTCCTCTTCTTATGACACCAGTTCACATGGTATTAGGGCCTCCCATCTGACCTCATTCAACCTTAATTCTTTTTATTTAAAGGCCTGTCTCCAAATACAGTCACATTCTGCAGTTCTTGGTGCTAGGGATTCCACATATGGATTTGGGAATGCACCTTAGGAAACCCCCTAGTGATGAGATTGAGGAAGAGACCAGGATGATGGGGGAAGAGGGGTGGGCTCTGGGGGAACCTCAAAGTCTCCAGGAGAGAGAAGCCTGGCCTCAGCACCCTTCTCTGCCTCTACTTCCACTCAAGTCCAGAAAGGGCTTTATAAAGGACAAAGGGAGGACTGGACACCATAAGGCGGGGGTTTCTGGAAGCCGAGGTCCCCCTGCTCTCGCCACAAGTATACCCACCTGTGACTGCATTTGATGCTTCACAGGCAGCAAAGTGAGGGAAGAGGAGAGAACAGAGCATGGGGGAGACATTAAGCAGTGAGAAAAACTGCCTTGGCTGCAGTTTTCAAAACCAGCTGTGTGAAGGTGGAGAACATCATAGGTGGAAGCAAGGCTGCAGAGAATACTCTATTAGGGATTGGGGAAAAGGCCACTGCTGCTGACTTTCCGGGATATAGAATTGGTTGGTCTAGAAAACATCTCTGGACCAGCGGCTATTTGAGCTGTAAAGGCTGCAGAACCTTGTGTCGGATGCAGTGCCCCCCGGTGTGAGCCCGGAGGTGATACCTCCATGCTGGCGAGGAGATCTGCACTCTTGCCACATGTGAGGTCTCGAGTCATGGACATTTGCCTCTACTCCGTTGAGTCCACTGCTTCCCACCAACCCCCAGCATTTTTCTTGTTCAGTTTACAGGTTTGTCTAAGACCTCACGTGAGTTAGGCTCAAACATAAGGTCAAGGGCAGGCCAAGCTGGAGGATGGCAAAGGGCCCAGAGGAGCCAGTGAAGGCGGGTCCTCTATGCAGCAGATGGGGTCCCCAGCGGTCAGTGGTCTCTAGGGTAAGAAGTGGGTTCTGCCCAGGAATGGATTTCAGGGTTGGGTCCTTACTGTGAGTGGACTCCAGCTGGTTCCAGAAGGATGCAGCTGGGACCACTTTGTCCAAGGATTTGCCCTGGAGCCGATCACTGTGGCCCTTGGAACTGTTTAACCAAGCTAGCCTGAACTCCAGAAGAGTCTTCTCTCTTACCAGAAGGTTCCAGGTCAGGCCCATGAGAGAGGACTTTGGGAACACGTATTGGCAGAAGAGTCTGGCTTCTTGCAATGGCCCTTCTGAGTTATCAGCACCAGAGCCAAGACTTGAATGTGGCGGGTTCTCAGCTGAAGTTGTCCCATCAAATGTCTGTGGGATGAGGGACGAGGGGCAGCAAGGGAGCTGCCCCTATTAAGAAGCTGAGGAGTCAGTGGAAGCTTCCCCTTAAAATTAAGCTGAAGGACTTGAAGCTGCTCAGCCCTCTCCTTCCATTTCCTAGACCGAGAGATTCTCTTTGTGTTGCTCTGTGAAAGAGGATGTTTCCTATAGTTTTTAATATAGATTTTGTGATGATGATGTGAAAGCCGTCAGTGCCTGGCTGGGATAAAGTCTAAGTGCCTGTCAGTGAGCTTTTCTGATCTTAGCTTCAGTGCCTGTCACTGGGGTGTTGGTTGCTGAGGAATCTCCTTCAGAGACATCTGTCTCCATAACCACCTTGCCAGCTACACAGCTGGATAAGGAGATGGACCGCCCCACCCAGGAAGCTTGGGTGACTCAGATAAGGGATCATTTGAAGGTGTCTCTTCCTGTGCTTCAATTCCTACTCTTACGTTTTAAATTCACAAGTGAAGTATACCTGTGAAACCCTCTGCACCCCACCCTTCTCCTCCATAAAGGCAGGACCCCAGGTCTGTTCTTTCTCTCCCCACCCCTCCCTGTCCCCGTGACCTCACTATGTGGTCCCAGACCCTCCATGTACCCCCAGGATCTGTGGGAAGAAACCTTGTCTTTTCAACCTTCTCTGGTGGTTGTTGCGGAGGTGTGTCCTGCTGTGGTGATAGATCCAGGAGGGTGCACCCTGTTGGGGTGATGTCCATGGGGACACCAGGCAGGAGAGTGGCCCAGGCTTTCCCAGCCACAGCATCACTGTTGACAGGCTGAGAGCAACACAAAACAAGGAAGAAGGCATTATATGCACCGTTTTGTCCTTACTGTTACTGTTGTTGTTGTCATCCCCTGAACCTAGATTTTAAAAAAAGCTTTCAATGTTGGGATTTCTCTTGGAATGAGGGGTTAGCTGAGTATCCCATCCACAGGAGCTGACACCTGCTCCTTCTGAGAGCCCCTTAGCATGTGAGAGGTGGTATCGTCCAGAGAGGGTGAAGATCCAGGGCTCAGCTGTAAGAAGAGAGATTTTTCATCTGTTGGACTCACAAAGCAGCTCAGTCCACAAAATCCTGCTCACTTGAGATTTTCTGCCTGTTTTATATGAATCACAGGGGAGCATAAATTAATCTGAGGAACATATTGGGATTTACTTCATGTTACAGCCCAAACCTGTAAAGAAGTCTCTGCTTTGATTTCCACTTTTCCTTGGGCACTGCATGGGCTTCCCAGGTGGCACTAGGGGTAAAGAACTTGCCTGCCAATGCCGAAGACAGAGGAGACCTGAGTTCGATCCTTGGGTCAGTAAGATCCCCTGGAGTAGGAAATGGCAATCTGCTCCAGTAATCTTGCCTGGAGAATCCCATGGACAGAGGAGCCTGAAGGGCTTTATTCCATGGGGCCACAAAGAGTTGGACACTTGAGTGTCTGAGCACTGGATGGCCCTGGGCACTTTATAGATATTTCTTCAGCTTTTGCAAGTGTCAGAAGAATTCACCTGTCTGAAAGAAGCCATCACACCTGAGCAAATTTTCTTGAACAGGATCTGTATTCCCTTAGCTTTGAAGGTGTCGCCAATGTGTTTTTTATACACAGTACTAGAAAGCCAAATATTTGGCAAGTTGGTTCAAAAGAAAATTTCACTGATATGAGGGAGCACTAAAAATAGCTAGGGAGCTGGAACTGGTCTGTCTTCTACCAGATGCATCCCTATAAATTAGGATCAAATGCTTCTTCCTCCTTTCACATTGTAACATTTGACTTTGTCATCCGAGTACACAAACGTGACAGTGTTACTAACAGAGTAAGAAGCTAAAATCACCAAGGACAAACCCCTTGTTTCTAGAAGCCTGAAGAAGCCAGCAGACTGGCCAATCGAATGGCCATCGATACTGTGTACTTGAGTCAGCTAGTCCAGAAGTTCGTGTCCAGATCCTACTGTTCCTGGCCCTCGGGTAAGCGCTGACTCTACAGCAGTGCTCCTGCCACAGACCCTTGGTTGTTAAGGAGCAGACCGTGAAGCAAGAGTGCTCGAATATCAAGTGGAGTTTATTGAAGGGACACAGTGACAGCTCAGAGACAAGGGGAGCTGCAGAGCCAGGCGGGAACGGGCTGTAGGAACTAGAAAAATTCCAGCAGCCCCTACAGCTGCTCCTGATCTATTCCTCTGTCTCTGATCTCAGCTCTCTGCTTCTTTCTCTGCAGACCTAGGGATTGAACCCAGGTCCCTTCTCTGGATACACAAATGTAATTTACATCAAAGTGAAAAGAAATGCTAAAACCCAGGAGTTATTATAGTTTGTTTAGCACCTAGGGTATGATGCCAAAGTGTGTGTGTGTTGTGTACGATGTGTGTGTGTGTGTGTGCTGTGTGTGTATGTATGTTGTGTTTGTTGTGGTTTTTTTTCTGTGTTATGTGTAGTGTGTGTATGTGTGGTGTGTGTGTTTTGTGTTGTGAATGTGTATAGGGGAGAAGCTAGGATTTTTGGGAACTGAGCCCTGTCCACTTAGTGGGAAGGGATCCAGCCTGCTACTGTACTAAATAGTCACATCCTGCAAGGTGTGGCCTTTAGTAATCTGTAAACTAATTTTCATGTGTATTCCCAGTCTTTTCTTAAAAGGGAAAAATGATGGCTGGCATCTTGGAAGGCTTTTTGAATTATTTGCTTTAAATCCTTTAAGTAAACAGATTAAACCCCTATTTGAAATGAAAGCGGCTGTTTACTCATGTAAATGCATTGTTTTCCTCCGCTGTTTAAGGGGAAATAGATGAAAGAAGCTGGAGAGGGTTTCCTGGGCAGAGTGTGCTGAAATTCCCGTTTTCCCCTCGCTCAGCTTGCTCACCTCGTTTAAGCTTTCTTTGGCTTTTGAAAGACAGGAGAGGGAAAAGTTTTCTCTTCTAGTCAGTGAGGGTTATCCAGCAGCCAGTGGCATTACCGTTTCCCTTTGAAAGGAAAGATTTCTTTTGTAAGCACATAGTAGTTTTCCGATTACAGGACTTTTGCTTTCTTAGGTTTATTACTGTTATTTTATTCTTTTTGATGCCATGGTAGAAAGGGTTGTTTCCTTCATTTCTCATTCTGATTTTTCATTGTTAGCATATAGGAATGCAAGAGATTTCTGTGTATCTATTTGTATACCGCTACTTTACCGAATTCACTGATGAACTCTGGTGGAATCCTTAGGATTTTCTGTGTATAGTACCATGTCATCTGCAAAGAGTGATTGTTTATTAATATTTTATTAATAATAAAGTTTATTAATATTTTCCATTTGAATTCCTTTTATTTCTTTTTCTTCTCTGATTGCTGTGGGTAGAACTTCCAAAACTATGTTGAATAAAAGTGGTGGGAGTGAATATCCTTGTCTTATTCCTGATCTTACGGAAAATACTTTTAAGCATTTCACCACTGAGTATGATTTTAGCTGTGGATTTGTCATATATGGCCTTTATTATGTTGAGGTAGCTTCCCCCTATGCCCACTTTCTAAAGAGTTTTTTAATCATAAATGGGTGTTGAATTTTGTTGAAAGCTTTTTCTGTATCTGTTGAGATGATCATATGGCTTTTATTCTTCAGCTTGTTTGTTTATTCTTCAGGGACACTCTGAGTGTCCCTGGTCCAGGAGATGATGCGTGGGATCCTGAGGAAGTGACATTAGCCTGACCCCAGAAGTGGGCATGATGGAGATGCACAGGGCAATGGACTTGCTGGCCCTTGTAAACAGGACCCCCTCCTTATTCTGGTTGGCAGACTTCCACCATTTGCCCATGCACTCACCACCTCCTGCCTTGGAGCTTGCATCGTCTCCAGATCTGAGTGAGCCTGGCTGTCCTACAGGTAATCTCATAGCCCTTCCCCAACATGGTCCAGGAGGAGAGAGTTGATGGGGTCCAGCCTGGTGATTTGCAAGGCAAGCTTTGCTGTGAGTTTCTGGGAAGTTCCCTTTGCTTTTCTGAGCGAGCTTCTGGAAGCAATCCCATGTCTCTCCCCTGCTAGATAGAGCCAGGAAGCATGAGTCCAGATGTCTGGGCCCAGAGGAGAACCTGGCTTAAGGTGGATGCTGGCCTAAGGTGGTGTATCCCACTGATTGATTTGCATTTATTGAAAAACCCTTACATCCCCGGGTACATCCTCCTGTATCATGGTGTATCATCATGATGTATGACCCTTTTAATGTGCCGCTGGATTTGCTTTGCTAGTGTTTTGTTGAATGTGATATTGTTTACAAGTGGAATTGTAAAATAATAGCACAAATGAATTTATTTATAAAACAGAAATAGAGTCACAGATGTAGAAAACAAACTTATGGTTACCAGGAGGAAAGGGAGGAGAGAAAAATTGGAAGATTAGGATTGATATAATCACACTACTATATACAAAATAGAGAGCTAATAAGAACCTACTATATAGCATGGTGAACTCTACTCAATACTCTACAATAACCTATATGGAAAAGAATCCAAAAATAAAGTGACTATAGGTATATGTATAAGTGAATCACTTCATTACACACCCGAAACTAACACAACATTGGAGATCAACTATACTCCAATATAAATTTTTAAAAAAAGGAAATGAAAGTGGTGGTTTGTCCCTTGGCCAGCAGATCCTGGGCTGGCTGAGGGGACAGTGGATGACAGAAGGGAGGGTGGTGCCCACTTCATGACCTGCCAGGATGTGAGATGTATTTGAACATAATACTTTGTAAGTAGAAGGACAGTGCATCACTGGGTTTTCTGTCAATAACTCTGTTGGTCCCTTGGTGTAAAAGAGGGGTGATGATATGAATGAGCTTACTCTGAGGTCCACATGGATTCGGGAGCGTCTACTCTCAGACTTAATAAAGGCCATTTTCAAAATTCTCACCAGAGCAGTGACAACCTTTCTCCCTTCCCCCACTGCACGGACTTCACTAACGCAAATGTGACTTTTAAAGAGGTCTGTCTGGCTATCTGAGTTCTGGAGCAACACAGAATTCCCACAGAATTTCCACTCTCTTCCACCCAAGTCCTCCCCAGCCTCCCCTCCCCCAAACCAGCAGCCTGTGTTGCATCCTCAGGGAGCTGGGTGCAAGGGTTAAAACTTGTCCAGAGGCTGGGCTTCCCAGGGCATCCGAAGTCATCAGCCCCTCAGGTTCAGAACCTCCCTCCCAGCAGAGAGTCACACCCTCCTAGACAACCTTGGCTCTGTCTACAGATCAGGTCTCCCACCACGTTACATAGTTGCTGTTCATCTTCTCAGCCTCCTAGGGGCACAATTGAGGCAGCTTACAACTTGGAATTTAAAAACCTGGACTTTGCTGCTAGTTCGTTTGTTCATTCAACAAACACTGAGAGCCAATTGGGTTCAGGCATTGAGTTGGGGGTCGGTTCCTGATCTCGGGGCCTCCCTCTAAAGCTGCACATTCTGTAGAGGGGACAGGAAGCCATGGGGGAGGACCAGCTGATACATTAAAAACATCCATCATGGAACAATACTTTGGAAAGGACAACGAAGTAACTTACTAGAAAAATGAAATAAAAAAGACATGCAAAATACAAGCCCCAATTTGGTTATTGTTAGATTTCACAGGCATGAAATTACTCTGTAAAGTGGTTAAATGCTTCCTCCTCGTTTCTGGGCTCTCTCCCATAGACACAGGGCAGGCAGCCTGCGAACAGCACTGGCTGGAGGACTGCACTCTGAGTGTCCCTGGTCCAGGAGATGATGCGTGGGATCCTGAGGAAGTGACATTAGCCTGACCCCAGAAGGGGGCATGATGGAGATGCACAGGGCAATGGACTTGCTGGCCCTTGTAAACAGGACCCCCTCCTTATTCTGGTTGGCAGACTTCCACCATTTGCCCATGCACTCACCACCTCCTGCCTTGGAGCTTGCATCGTCTCCAGATCTGAGTGAGCCTGGCTGTCCTACAGGTAATCTCATAGCCCTTCCCCAACATGGTCCAGGAGGAGAGAGTTGATGGGGTCCAGCCTGGTGATTTGCAAGGCAAGCTTTGCTGTGAGTTTCTGGGAAGTTCCCTTTGCTTTTCTGAGCAAGCTTCTGGAAGCAATCCCATGTCTTTCCCTTGCTAGATAGAGCCAGGAAGCATGAGTCCAGATGTCTGGGCCCAGAGGAGAACCTGGCTTAAGGTGGATGCTGGATGCCCAAGAGAGAGGAGCAAAGCAGGGCTTTTGGAAAGCACTATTAATTATCCCTGGAGCCCTCCAGTCACAGGAGCTGCCTGTCTCCTTTTCCATTTACTTGAACTTCAGCTGTCATTTCTCTTCTCAGCAGCCTGGAGCCTTCCAAAGGCTATACTGGTGTATAGAGTGGTCGTTAAAGCCAAACAGAATGATATTTTTAACATATCTGAGCCAGAAGTGACGCTCAAGATCCTTAGCAACAAGTATAGCCTGGCCAGGAACTTGGACTGCAAATGGCCATATGGCTAGATGGGAGACACAGCAGATTATCAGCCCTGCACACACAGAAGGCCATCTGAAGTCACCACCAACAGGTTGTATTCTTCTTTCTTCTCTCTTTCCTGGAATAGCAACAGCTCATGTGCATCTTGTTGGCCCCATAACAAGATGCTAGGATTCGCCACTCTGTTTTTGAAAATGCCTTCTCTTCTTTGTCAGGACCTTATATTTTCCTTGAGGCCTTAAGGATCCTGGCAAGAGTCAGTGTGATGGAATTCTCATTTGTAGGAGCAAACCACATAGAAGGATTGCAACCAGCAAATCCCAGGCCAAAACTGGAGGTAGGCTGGGTTTACTTCAGCCTTCTTGCCTTTTCTGGCCCTTTACTTGTCTTAGGAGTCTGTCTTCCCAGGAAAATATTCCATATAAAAGTTTAGGAGAACTTCCCTGGTGATCCAGTGGCTAAGACTCTGTGATCCCAATGCAGGGGAGCTCCCCATGCCTGCGTTCGATCCCTGGTCAGGGAACTAGATCTCCCATGCTGCAACTAAGAGTTGGAAGGCTGCAGCTGAAAGATCCCTCATGCCATGATGGAGATCTAAGAGCCCATGTGCTGCTAAGACCCGGAACAGCGAAATAAATAAAATAAATATGAAAAAAATGTTTAAGGAGCTTTAATTAATTTTAACTCATCCTTCTTTAGAGGACAGTATTTGTGCATTTTAAGTGAGTCCAAGAGAATGGTCTGGCTGTGACTGGAGAATGGCAGGTAAAGGAGTTGCCAAGAGAACCTAAGTAGATGCTTCAGAGGACGTTGTCCGTCTACCCAGCATCTGACACAGAGGTTCCTCCTGGGAACTGGAGCCATGGGAAGGCAGGAGCTAGGAAGAAAGAGAAGTGGTGGGGAAGGCAAGGGACAGTCAGAAACACAGAGGAGAGGGACGAGAAGCAGACGGAGAAGGAAACATTGCAGTTGGCCATGGTTCCCAACAGGACTGAACTGCTTTACTTGGCTCCTATTGCCTGCTGGACCATGCTTGGTCAGAGATGTGGGTTTCATTCAAAAGATACACGGTAAATTTCACTTGTGTGAAGAGAAACTTGAGCTGCAACCAGTGTCACACACTCTTTGTTTCCAGCCTNATGCCCAAGAGAGAGGAGCAAAGCAGGGCTTTTGGAAAGCACTATTAATTATCCCTGGAGCCCTCCAGTCACAGGAGCTGCCTGTCTCCTTTTCCATTTACTTGAACTTCAGCTGTCATTTCTCTTCTCAGCAGCCTGGAGCCTTCCAAAGGCTATACTGGTGTATAGAGTGGTCGTTAAAGCCAAACAGAATGATATTTTTAACATATCTGAGCCAGAAGTGACGCTCAAGATCCTTAGCAACAAGTATAGCCTGGCCAGGAACTTGGACTGCAAATGGCCATATGGCTAGATGGGAGACACAGCAGATTATCAGCCCTGCACACACAGAAGGCCATCTGAAGTCACCACCAACAGGTTGTATTCTTCTTTCTTCTCTCTTTCCTGGAATAGCAACAGCTCATGTGCATCTTGTTGGCCCCATAACAAGATGCTAGGATTCGCCACTCTGTTTTTGAAAATGCCTTCTCTTCTTTGTCAGGACCTTATATTTTCCTTGAGGCCTTAAGGATCCTGGCAAGAGTCAGTGTGATGGAATTCTCATTTGTAGGAGCAAACCACATAGAAGGATTGCAACCAGCAAATCCCAGGCCAAAACTGGAGGTAGGCTGGGTTTACTTCAGCCTTCTTGCCTTTTCTGGCCCTTTACTTGTCTTAGGAGTCTGTCTTCCCAGGAAAATATTCCATATAAAAGTTTAGGAGAACTTCCCTGGTGATCCAGTGGCTAAGACTCTGTGATCCCAATGCAGGGGAGCTCCCCATGCCTGCGTTCGATCCCTGGTCAGGGAACTAGATCTCCCATGCTGCAACTAAGAGTTGGAAGGCTGCAGCTGAAAGATCCCTCATGCCATGATGGAGATCTAAGAGCCCATGTGCTGCTAAGACCCGGAACAGCGAAATAAATAAAATAAATATGAAAAAAATGTTTAAGGAGCTTTAATTAATTTTAACTCATCCTTCTTTAGAGGACAGTATTTGTGCATTTTAAGTGAGTCCAAGAGAATGGTCTGGCTGTGACTGAAGAATGGCAGGTAAAGGAGTTGCCAAGAGAACCTAAGTAGATGCTTCAGAGGACGTTGTCCGTCTACCCAGCATCTGACACAGAGGTTCCTCCTGGGAACTGGAGCCATGGGAAGGCAGGAGCTAGGAAGAAAGAGAAGTGGTGGGGAAGGCAAGGGACAGTCAGAAACACAGAGGAGAGGGACGAGAAGCAGACGGAGAAGGAAACATTGCAGTTGGCCATGGTTCCCAACAGGACTGAACTGCTTTACTTGGCTCCTATTGCCTGCTGGACCATGCTTGGTCAGAGACGTGGGTTTCATTCAAAAGATACACGGTAAATTTCACTTGTGTGAAGAGAAACTTGAGCTGCAACCAGTGTCACACACTCTTTGTTTCCAGCCTGAAGAGTCCCGCATCTCGGCTCTGGTCCCCAGTGCTGTCTCGTACATTTGGATTTCCGATTAACCAACAGATGTTGGGGAAAACTGCTGGCCTGGCCAGAGAGGTCCCTCATGGCCACATGTGTGCAAATACAAAGACTCACAAATCATCGAGACCAGCTCAGCTGTAGCTCAGGTGACCCGCCTGCATCACGTGGCAGGCGAGAATTTGTGACGCGGATGCAGCCGGCTCAGGCAGGAGAGCACAGACCTGACTGTAGGATAAGCTTGATTATCTTACCGCCTCCAATTTCTCTTTCCCACAAACTGAGGAGTGGGAGCGGCTGTCAGGGAGAATGTCACAGAAAATATTTTCCTGCAGGGATTAATAGCAGGTTAATAAATAACCGATCAGACCCAGTTGAAATGCCTTTGGGTAAGAGTGGTTGATCTGCATACAAACATGAGTCTCTTCTTACTGCTTTAGCTTTTTTTTTTTTAATGTTTCAAAAGAGCAAGGAAAATGTTCGTGAATTTCTCAGACATCAAATAGCTCTCAAAAATGTCAACAACATCAGTGTAAAACTAATAAAAATATGGCACAGATTTAGCACTTGTACTGAAAGGAAATATAAAAACAGGGAAAGAGAAGCATATGGAAAAGCATGTTTGGGGCTTGAACAGATCAACCCCACATATTAAAACAAACAGAAACCAGAGCATTTCTGGTGGGAATGTTGAAAAAGGATGACTTACTGGAGAAACAAATGATGTCCCCACACCGCCTTGCTTTTCCTCCAACAACAGTGAAGTTGAAAACGGACTTCAACTTCAAGCCAGTACTTTTGGCAGTCTGAGCAGGGGAGGGTTTCAGACCTTAATTTCTTTCCCAGCCTTCAATGTGGGGGAAAGTCGGCTTTGGCGCCGAGACATGCTGTCAGTGCAGGCCCATCCGAGAGGGATGGACATGCGCTCAGGAGAGATGTCTGGAAGATCTTGAAGGGATATTGGCTGCCTCTGAAGCTCAATTTCTGCATCTAGAATGTAGAGCCAATAAACCCTTGTTCCCAGGTTTCTTGTGAGAATTAAGCATTGTAACACATGGAAAGTGCCTGCACACAGGCGACACGTAGACCAGCGTGTCCAATGCAAATGTCTGCAATGCTAGAAATATGCCATGTTCTGGATTGTTCAGCAGCGCAGACTCCAGCTCTGCATACCCCTGGGGCACTTGACATGTGACTAGTGCTACCAAGGATACACATTTTATATTTTATTTAACTTTAAATAATTTAAAGAGCCACGCATGGGTAGTAGTTATCCAACTGAATGGCTCAGGTCTGGGCCATGTGGCTAATGTTGATAATAATGATGATCGTATGGGTTTTGTAGCCTCAAATTGGAGCCTCAGGTTTCGTGCTCAGGGGGGCTGTTGGCATATCTAGAGCTCATAGGTGGAGTTGGAGGCTAAACTTTTCCGTGACAAGTTAAGTCCTGGTGAGGTCTCTGTGCATGTGGCCACCTGTGATCAGGTTAGCTCTGAGTCTAGCTGTTCTTGAGTTCTGTCTTCTCCCAACCAGGCAAGAAGAATGGCCAAGAGAAGCAGGTATTCTATGTACAAGAACAGAACATTCTTTCCTTTTTAGACTGGCTGGCTTCTGTGTTCTGTGACTACTGTTTCCATTTTGAATGTTTTTATGTCCTGGAACTGATTGCCCTTTCTTAAAGGAAATCACAGAGAAGGTGATGGCACCCCTCTCCAGTACTCTTGCCTGGAAAATCCCACAGACAGAGGAGCCTGGTAGGCTGCGGTCCATGGGGTCGCGAAGAGTCAGACACAACTGAGCGACTTCCCTTTCACTTTTCACTTTCATGCATTGGAGAAGAAAATGGCAACTCACTTCAGTGTCCTTGCCTGGAGAATCCCAGGGACGGAGGAGCCTGGTGGGCTGCTGTCTATGGGGTCGCACCGAGTCAGACACGACTGAAGCAACTTAGCAGCGGCAGCAAAGGGAATCAGCTGTGAATACTCATTGGAAGGACTGACATTGAAGCTGAAACTCCAATTCTTTGGCCACCTGAAGTCAAGAGCTGACGGGAAAGATTGAGGAGAAGTTGGTGACACAGCATGAGATGGTTGGATGGCACCATCAACTCAATGGACATGAGTTTGAGTAAACTGTGGCAGATAGTGAAGGTCAGGGAAGCCTGGCAAGCTGCAGTCCATAGATGGCAAAGAGTCAGACATGACCGAGCAACAACACCTACGTACAGTGGCCACCAAGTCTCAGAATATCACTAGTAATAAGTTACTTAAGTGAAAGCTTTTATTGGGTTCAAAGATAATCAGAATATTCCATGGATTTGAGAAAGTTTCTCAGGAAGATAGTCACTAAAAAGTGTCCAATTTTGTAGAAGGGACTTTACTTCATAGCTGTCAGCCAAGGTCATGGTGGGTGGGTGGATCCCATTGGGCTGAACACATACAATAAAAGTTCTCACCAAAGAAATGCGACAGGCTGGTATCACTGAAGACTGGCCTGTGCTTTGAAATTTCTTCCTCTTTGTGTTCATACATATCTGAAAACTTCCTCAAATTTTGGCCAAGGGAACAAATAAGAGGAATGATTAAATCTCTTCTACTAAGACTGTCTAATCTAAATGAATTAAGTGGCACAAATGTATTAGCATCTAACTGATCCAATGACTTCTCGTAAAGGAACCTCTAGGGAAGCACATTTGTTTGACTACGCTAGATTTGTCATGAGTGGGACCATGCAGCATTTGTCCTTCTGTGATGTTGTAGGTAAATCATTTCTAGGAAAAAGAAGTTCTCTGCTAGGAAAAGTAAGATATGCAGCAATCTGTACCAGCATCAGCTAAGACCATGTAAGAAATGAAAATCATCAGGCACATTCCAATCCAAACATTATTCTTGCCACATCCTTATTTTCCATTTTAAAAGATTATCTCAATTATTTACTTTATCTTTTTGATTTGTCTTTTCTCTGTTTCCCTCCCTAACTCACCTCCACCCAGCAGTGCTTCATAGGATCATGTCTCAATAAGCTACATGCACCCAAATCCTTGGATTAGAGTAAGATTTTTTTAAAACTCTAAGATTCAGCATCATATATTTACTTATATTTGAAAGAACTAAGATTTAGAGCAAGCATAGCCTTGTCATTTAGAGTTTTATTCTTTGTTAATTTCCTCTTTTTGCCATTTTTAGTATATGGGGTCTTTTAAAAATGAAAAATAGCTATTTCTCATCACAGAATTAGTAAGTATTCATTATAAAAAGTTCCTTTGTGGTCCAGTAGTTAGGCTGTGGCACTTTCACTTCAGTGACCCAGGTTCAATCCCTGGTCGGGGAACTGAAAATCCCCCAAGTGGCATGGAGTGGACAAAAAAATTGGCAAAATAGATAAAGAAGAAATATGCTGCTAAGGCTAGAAACAGCCACCCTAAAATATCTAATATTTATCTTTCCATTCTTTTTTTTTTTGCATATTGTGATTTTTTAAAAAACAATCTCTCACATCCCATAGGCTCTTATACCTTGCCCTTGATACTCATCTCATTAAGAAGTGGGGTCTGTGTCCTTCCCCCTTGAAAATGGGCAGACCGCTGTGTCTTCCTTGACCAACAGAGTAGAGAAGTAATGCTGTGCGACTTTGAGAGGAGAGCATAATAATGTTATGCATTTATATCTTATTTTCTTAGAGCAGTCATTCAGGAAACCCAGCTGCCATGTTATGAGGAAGCTCAAGTTGGCCACACAAACAGACCACCTGTGTAGGCGCCTTGGTTGGCAGCTCCAACTGAAGCCCTGAAAGGAAGTCAGATGTTAAGATACTTCCATGCTGAAGCTAAAGTTCAATCCTTTGGCCACTTGATGCGAAGAAGCTAACTCACTGCAAAAGACCCTGATGCTGGGAAAGACTGAAGGCAAAAGGAGAAAGAGGCAGCAGAGGAAGAGACGGTGAGAAAGCATCACTGACTCAATGGACGTGAATACACTGGGAGATTCTGTGGAGGACAGAGGAGCCAGGCGTGCTGTAGTCCATGGGATCACAGAGTTGGACATGACTTAGTGGCTGAACAACAACAATAAATATTATTCTAGCTCCCAGATGTCAAGGCACTCTCAGCTTTTGTGTCTTCTTAGCTAAGGAGCCAGGCACCATGGAACAGAAAAAAAGCCACTTTATTGCTGTATCTTTTCCAAACTTGAGGTGCATAGATTCCATGAGCTTAATAAAATGGTGATTTTATGTCAGTATATTCTGGGTGCTTTGCCAGACAGCCAAAATCTCTTCTGTTCTTTAGTCTTTGTTTTCTGATTGGCTGAGGTCATTACTATCAGCTCTATTGGTCTCAGCTTTTTGAGCTGGATAATCTCATCAGTCTTTGGTCAACTTATGCACAAATGCCTTTGGGTCAGGTGACCCTCTAATCCAATCATTTTGAAAGCTTTAGATAAATTAACAGCTGAATAAAATGTTATGGGTGAGAACATTTCCTCTGGACAAGAACACATACTCTCGTACACTTAAAAATAAAAATATGAAAATACAAGCACAGTTAAAAATGTCAATGCATGAAATGAGTTATATCCCATATATAGAGTAGTAGGTGGTTATCATACAAAGACTATTCTGTTATTTTAAAATATGATAAAAATACACAAAATATGAAAATGCTCATTTACATAAAAAGGAATCCAAAACATGATGTCATGGATGTCTTCCGTTTGTCACAGCACAGATCACAGTGTTGGAAATGTAAGAAGTCCTTCCTGCTTGGTTGGTATTTTCCATTTTCAGAAAGCCTGAGAACAGTTTTAGTACCTAACCTAAGGATTTTTGTCTTTTGTTAATAGGTTGTGGATTTACATACAAGATCATAACTTTGCTTAAGTTAGCAAAGTTAACTTAATTAAGTTAATTATTTTTATTATGGCAGCAATTCTATTGCTGTTGTTTAGCCACTAAGTGATGCCTGGTCACTTTTTGTGACCCCATGGACTAAAGTCCTCCAGGCTCCTCTGTCTGTGGGATTCTCCAAGCAAGAATATTGGAGTGGGTTGCCATTTCCTTTTTCAAAGGTGATATTATATCATTAAAGAAAATGAGAAAACCTAACCAAATCATTGAGGCATTTCCCCCTTTATCTTGGTCCTTTTTGTAATTTCTCAGCTCAAGAAGATTACATTCATAACATTGTAAAGCAACTATAATTCAACGAAAATTAATTTTAAAAGAAAATTATATTACTTAAATTCCTCTAGAGAATTATATCCTGGAAGAGAACATCTACTTTTCCTTCTGTAACTGATGTTTGTCCCTAGATCCAGTAACTCCAGGCTTCAGCATCTCAACCTTTCCACCACCATCGTGGCTTTATTCCCGGAGCCCTGTCCAGCTGTCCACCCCTGTCCTCTTGCTCCAGCTGAACCTCAGTAACTCTGGGTGCTGCTGCCCATCAGTCATAACAAGTGCCTGTGTCCAGACTTGGGAGGGTGCTGGGATTTCCAACCGCAACCTGTAAAGATGCCCTGGAGACAAGGTGGTAGGAAAAGTGAGTTCATACACTTTCTGCCTCTGAAGAGGTAGGCTGCAAACTGAACAGGGTCTCTGAGCAAAATGAATCAGGTGTCTTCGTCCAAGTAAACACTGGACGTGTATCCACAACATGAAACCGCCGTACGATGCAAAAACATTAGCGAGGGAGAGGCCCAGGAGCGCCTCCAAGCCAACGAGGAGGTGGTGGAGCTGAGCTGTGCAGACACTTCTCCCACATGCCTGGCACACAGCATCCCTCCTCGTCTTGTTTGCACGAGTCCTACATTTGCAAAAACAAAACTGAATCAGAGGCGACACTGTATCTGGTCCTGCCAGCTCAGATCTGCTCATTAATCACTGACTAGTCCCGTTCCTCAGCTACACCATCATCGCTGGCTCCACACAGCTGACCCTCTCCTCTGCCTCTAAAGAGTGACACATTAATTTTTATTACTAACTCTGTGTTTCAAAACTCTTTGGGGACTGGGAAACCCAGCAGGCAAATCTCTGGCCCTAGAAAGCAGTTAAACTGAATTGCAAATAAAAGGCTTAGAAAGTCCTTAAAATCACAACCTTGGCAAGAATCTCCAAGAGGGAAAATTAACTTTCTTCTCTCATCTGAGTTAACAGAGTTGGGAAAGATCAGTCTTTTCGTTGGACAACCCAGCGCTACCAGTTCCATAGGCAAGCTGCATTTTAAAGTTGGAAAATGTTTCTTTTTGGCTCCCTCCAACATCTTTAACTTGATTTGGACAACCAGACGTCTTGGACTTTCCCCCTTTGTATCTGAAACTAGCAGCATTCTCAAGAGAAATGTTGTCAGTCATTTACATATTAGTGAGAATTTCAGTCAGCCTCTATTTAAATACATTCATCCAGATAGATGTTTATTGAGCACCTACCTTGTGCAAAACCCAAAGACCAACAAGGAACAGTCCTCCTGACCTCTAAGTACAGACAGTTAAGAAAGGAAAACAGAGAGGTGATGGTGAACAAGAGGTGGTAGGAGAACTGAAACGTGATGGACTAGGAAGGAGGAATGCTTAGAGGATGGAAAAGAGGTAACATTTGAGTTGAGCTTCTAAAGAGGAGAAAGCTTTGCACAGACATGAGTGGGGTGGGTGAGGAATTGGGCAGTGCCCATAAGAGGACATTAAAGTTGGTGAACGGACAATCCTGTCCGTGAGGACCTGCAAGGGCTTGAGTGCTCGTGGCAGTGTGACAGACCAAGCACTGTGATGGTCTGTGGGTGGGAAGCCATCTGGACCCCATCCTGTGGACCTCAAAGGCCACAATAAGACATGAAAGTGCAAGTGACTGGAGCCATCACAGACTTGGAGCAGCGAGGTCTCTGCTTAAGGAACAGTGAGTTCTCTTTGTAAAGAAATGATAGCATTGGTGGCCTAGGGGCAGATGATGAGCTGATTCTAGCAGCTGAAGTGACAACTGGGCTAAGGTGATAGAAATTAAAGCCAGAGAAAATTGGGGGGAGATTTTGCACTTAGGCTTGATTGAAATTTAAACAGTGTGGATGCTCAGAACAAGATGAGCAGAAGGGCTGAAGATAATCTCCAGGTTCTCACCTTGTGACTTCACTTCTAAGTATGAGATGACAAAGAAATTCCAGCCATCATCTGTAGGTGGGAGTAAAAATAAGGGTTTACAGGGGAACTTCCCTGGTGGTCCAGTGGTTAAGTTCTATGCTTCCAAAGTTGGGGGGCATAGGTTTGATCCCTGGTCAGTAACTAAGATATCACAGCACAATAAAAAAGTGTTTAACATGGGGCACTTACTAATGGCCAAAATTTTTTAATTGTCTGAAAATAATTAAAAATTATGTCCCTGAGTGATTTTGCTTTATTACCCCCAGCCCTAAGAACAAGCAATGCGTTCCTGCCCTCAGTCCGACATGCATTTTTGCCGGCAGAAGTTTCTGCAGTTTTCCTGAGGAGAAAAGGCCAACCAACCCTCTGTATGTGTGAGCACCCCCATGTTGACTCTGGAACTCCAGGTGTTGGTGGCTGGGTGCCCGCCCTCCTGCGGAGGCTGCCAGGAAAGGGAGGGGTATGGACTCTGGGAAATGAAGCCAGAAACCAACAACACTCAGCCTAATTTTCATTACCTTCAGGACCTAAAAAACTAAGTTAAAAGGTTTTAGTGATGAGAGGAACTTGGAACTCAGTCTCTTTTTATTTTGAAACAAAACAAACGCAGGTCTTTGTAAGTGAAGTCTAATCGTGGATTGTGATCCTAGGTAGTGTGTTATGTGGGCTGTAGTGTAGGGAACATTAATTTCTACCTGAGTATCACCACTTACTCCATCAGCTGAGTGTCTGTGAACCTGTCTCTTCATCAGTGCTATGACTGGAATGCATGTGTCCCTCCAAAATTCTTATGTTGAAACCCAATGTCCAAGATGATGGTAGGAGGAGGTGAGGACTTTGGGAGGTGATTAGGTCAAGAGGGTGGAGCCCTTATGAATGGAATTAGTGCCCTCGTAAATGAGGTCCCAGAGAACTAGCCCTTCCCTTCCATCCAGTCTGCAATTTGGAAGGCCCCACCGGACCATGCTGACACTCTGATCTTGAACTTCCAGCCTCCAGGACTGTGAGATACATGTTTCTGTTGTTTCTAAGCCACCCAGTCTTTGGTGTTGTGTTGTAGCTGCCCGAGTGAACTGAGACTATCAGGAAACTAAGGCTGATAAATTTCACTTTCAACATGGCAGGTGGACTCACTGAACCGACACATGAGCACTCAGTACCTGGCACTTAGTAAACCCCAGTTGTTTAANCTGTGTCCTTCCCCCTTGAAAATGGGCAGACCGCTGTGTCTTCCTTGACCAACAGAGTAGAGAAGTAATGCTGTGCGACTTTGAGAGGAGAGCATAATAATGTTATGCATTTATATCTTATTTTCTTAGAGCAGTCATTCAGGAAACCCAGCTGCCATGTTATGAGGAAGCTCAAGTTGGCCACACAAACAGACCACCTGTGTAGGCGCCTTGGTTGGCAGCTCCAACTGAAGCCCTGAAAGGAAGTCAGATGTTAAGATACTTCCATGCTGAAGCTAAAGTTCAATCCTTTGGCCACTTGATGCGAAGAAGCTAACTCACTGCAAAAGACCCTGATGCTGGGAAAGACTGAAGGCAAAAGGAGAAAGAGGCAGCAGAGGAAGAGACGGTGAGAAAGCATCACTGACTCAATGGACGTGAATACACTGGGAGATTCTGTGGAGGACAGAGGAGCCAGGCGTGCTGTAGTCCATGGGATCACAGAGTTGGACATGACTTAGTGGCTGAACAACAACAATAAATATTATTCTAGCTCCCAGATGTCAAGGCACTCTCAGCTTTTGTGTCTTCTTAGCTAAGGAGCCAGGCACCATGGAACAGAAAAAAAGCCACTTTATTGCTGTATCTTTTCCAAACTTGAGGTGCATAGATTCCATGAGCTTAATAAAATGGTGATTTTATGTCAGTATATTCTGGGTGCTTTGCCAGACAGCCAAAATCTCTTCTGTTCTTTAGTCTTTGTTTTCTGATTGGCTGAGGTCATTACTATCAGCTCTATTGGTCTCAGCTTTTTGAGCTGGATAATCTCATCAGTCTTTGGTCAACTTATGCACAAATGCCTTTGGGTCAGGTGACCCTCTAATCCAATCATTTTGAAAGCTTTAGATAAATTAACAGCTGAATAAAATGTTATGGGTGAGAACATTTCCTCTGGACAAGAACACATACTCTCGTACACTTAAAAATAAAAATATGAAAATACAAGCACAGTTAAAAATGTCAATGCATGAAATGAGTTATATCCCATATATAGAGTAGTAGGTGGTTATCATACAAAGACTATTCTGTTATTTTAAAATATAATAAAAATACACAAAATATGAAAATGCTCATTTACATAAAAAGGAATCCAAAACATGATGTCATGGATGTCTTCCGTTTGTCACAGCACAGATCACAGTGTTGGAAATGTAAGAAGTCCTTCCTGCTTGGTTGGTATTTTCCATTTTCAGAAAGCCTGAGAACAGTTTTAGTACCTAACCTAAGGATTTTTGTTTTTTGTTAATAGGTTGTGGATTTACATACAAGATCATAACTTTGCTTAAGTTAGCAAAGTTAACTTAATTAAGTTAATTATTTTTATTATGGCAGCAATTCTATTGCTGTTGTTTAGCCACTAAGTGATGCCTGGTCACTTTTTGTGACCCCATGGACTAAAGTCCTCCAGGCTCCTCTGTCTGTGGGATTCTCCAAGCAAGAATATTGGAGTGGGTTGCCATTTCCTTTTTCAAAGGTGATATTATATCATTAAAGAAAATGAGAAAACCTAACCAAATCATTGAGGCATTTCCCCCTTTATCTTGGTCCTTTTTGTAATTTCTCAGCTCAAGAAGATTACATTCATAACATTGTAAAGCAACTATAATTCAACGAAAATTAATTTTAAAAGAAAATTATATTACTTAAATTCCTCTAGAGAATTATATCCTGGAAGAGAACATCTACTTTTCCTTCTGTAACTGATGTTTGTCCCTAGATCCAGTAACTCCAGGCTTCAGCATCTCAACCTTTCCACCACCATCGTGGCTTTATTCCCGGAGCCCTGTCCAGCTGTCCACCCCTGTCCTCTTGCTCCAGCTGAACCTCAGTAACTCTGGGTGCTGCTGCCCATCAGTCATAACAAGTGCCTGTGTCCAGACTTGGGAGGGTGCTGGGATTTCCAACCGCAACCTGTAAAGATGCCCTGGAGACAAGGTGGTGGGAAAAGTGAGTTCATACACTTTCTGCCTCTGAAGAGGTAGGTTGCAAACTGAACAGGGTCTCTGAGCAAAATGAATCAGGTGTCTTCGTCCAAGTAAACACTGGACGTGTATCCACAACATGAAACCGCCGTACGATGCAAAAACATTAGCGAGGGAGAGGCCCAGGAGCGCCTCCAAGCCAACGAGGAGGTGGTGGAGCTGAGCTGTGCAGACACTTCTCCCACATGCCTGGCACACAGCATCCCTCCTCGTCTTGTTTGCACGAGTCCTACATTTGCAAAAACAAAACTGAATCAGAGGCGACACTGTATCTGGTCCTGCCAGCTCAGATCTGCTCATTAATCACTGACTAGTCCCGTTCCTCAGCTACACCATCATCGCTGGCTCCACACAGCTGACCCTCTCCTCTGCCTCTAAAGAGTGACACATTAATTTTTATTACTAACTCTGTGTTTCAAAACTCTTTGGGGACTGGGAAACCCAGCAGGCAAATCTCTGGCCCTAGAAAGCAGTTAAACTGAATTGCAAATAAAAGGCTTAGAAAGTCCTTAAAATCACAACCTTGGCAAGAATCTCCAAGAGGGAAAATTAACTTTCTTCTCTCATCTGAGTTAACAGAGTTGGGAAAGATCAGTCTTTTCGTTGGACAACCCAGCGCTACCAGTTCCATAGGCAAGCTGCATTTTAAAGTTGGAAAATGTTTCTTTTTGGCTCCCTCCAACATCTTTAACTTGATTTGGACAACCAGACGTCTTGGACTTTCCCCCTTTGTATCTGAAACTAGCAGCATTCTCAAGAGAAATGTTGTCAGTCATTTACATATTAGTGAGAATTTCAGTCAGCCTCTATTTAAATACATTCATCCAGATAGATGTTTATTGAGCACCTACCTTGTGCAAAACCCAAAGACCAACAAGGAACAGTCCTCCTGACCTCTAAGTACAGACAGTTAAGAAAGGAAAACAGAGAGGTGATGGTGAACAAGAGGTGGTAGGAGAACTGAAACGTGATGGACTAGGAAGGAGGAATGCTTAGAGGATGGAAAAGAGGTAACATTTGAGTTGAGCTTCTAAAGAGGAGAAAGCTTTGCACAGACATGAGTGGGGTGGGTGAGGAATTGGGCAGTGCCCATAAGAGGACATTAAAGTTGGTGAACGGACAATCCTGTCCGTGAGGACCTGCAAGGGCTTGAGTGCTCGTGGCAGTGTGACAGACCAAGCACTGTGATGGTCTGTGGGTGGGAAGCCATCTGGACCCCATCCTGTGGACCTCAAAGGCCACAATAAGACATGAAAGTGCAAGTGACTGGAGCCATCACAGACTTGGAGCAGCGAGGTCTCTGCTTAAGGAACAGTGAGTTCTCTTTGTAAAGAAATGATAGCATTGGTGGCCTAGGGGCAGATGATGAGCTGATTCTAGCAGCTGAAGTGACAACTGGGCTAAGGTGATAGAAATTAAAGCCAGAGAAAATTGGGGGGAGATTTTGCACTTAGGCTTGATTGAAATTTAAACAGTGTGGATGCTCAGAACAAGATGAGCAGAAGGGCTGAAGATAATCTCCAGGTTCTCACCTTGTGACTTCACTTCTAAGTATGAGATGACAAAGAAATTCCAGCCATCATCTGTAGGTGGGAGTAAAAATAAGGGTTTACAGGGGAACTTCCCTGGTGGTCCAGTGGTTAAGTTCTATGCTTCCAAAGTTGGGGGGCATAGGTTTGATCCCTGGTCAGTAACTAAGATATCACAGCACAATAAAAAAGTGTTTAACATGGGGCACTTACTAATGGCCAAAATTTTTTAATTGTCTGAAAATAATTAAAAATTATGTCCCTGAGTGATTTTGCTTTATTACCCCCAGCCCTAAGAACAAGCAATGCGTTCCTGCCCTCAGTCCGACATGCATTTTTGCCGGCAGAAGTTTCTGCAGTTTTCCTGAGGAGAAAAGGCCAACCAACCCTCTGTATGTGTGAGCACCCCCATGTTGACTCTGGAACTCCAGGTGTTGGTGGCTGGGTGCCCGCCCTCCTGCGGAGGCTGCCAGGAAAGGGAGGGGTATGGACTCTGGGAAATGAAGCCAGAAACCAACAACACTCAGCCTAATTTTCATTACCTTCAGGACCTAAAAAACTAAGTTAAAAGGTTTTAGTGATGAGAGGAACTTGGAACTCAGTCTCTTTTTATTTTGAAACAAAACAAACGCAGGTCTTTGTAAGTGAAGTCTAATCGTGGATTGTGATCCTAGGTAGTGTGTTATGTGGGCTGTAGTGTAGGGAACATTAATTTCTACCTGAGTATCACCACTTACTCCATCAGCTGAGTGTCTGTGAACCTGTCTCTTCATCAGTGCTATGACTGGAATGCATGTGTCCTTCCAAAATTCTTATGTTGAAACCCAATGTCCAAGATGATGGTAGGAGGAGGTGAGGACTTTGGGAGGTGATTAGGTCAAGAGGGTGGAGCCCTTATGAATGGAATTAGTGCCCTCGTAAATGAGGTCCCAGAGAACTAGCCCTTCCCTTCCATCCAGTCTGCAATTTGGAAGGCCCCACCGGACCATGCTGACACTCTGATCTTGAACTTCCAGCCTCCAGGACTGTGAGATACATGTTTCTGTTGTTTCTAAGCCACCCAGTCTTTGGTGTTGTGTTGTAGCTGCCCGAGTGAACTGAGACTATCAGGAAACTAAGGCTGATAAATTTCACTTTCAACATGGCAGGTGGACTCACTGAACCGACACATGAGCACTCAGTACCTGGCACTTAGTAAACCCCAGTTGTTTAATAAGAATGAAGTAGGCCTGTGGCTGGGTCCTTGGATTGTAATTGTGAGTTCAATTTTGCCCTCACAGTCTTGGGGTTAATAGGGAGACAGAGAAGCAGTTCAAGGGTTCTTACAGCAGGGATATGACTGCATTTAGATGGGGCCTCAGGGCCCTGCCTTGGCTCTGGGTTTTAGAAGCCCTACTGTAGCCTCCTCCAGCTACACTCCTCCCCTCAGGTGGGGGTCTGAGGGCCAAAACCCCTGTCCATCCTGCTCAGAGCCCATGACTGATTTTTAGACCCACTCTGGGTCCAGGATTTGGCAATTCTCTGCCCAGTGGCCTCTCTTTGTGGTCAGGTCTCCTATGGCTCTTTCCTCTTGGGGTGAGGAAGAAAAAAAAATATATATCCACTCTTTTTAAAGATTCTTTTCTCCACCATCTTTACAAATTGTGCACACACCTACCTCTCAGGTCAGAAATCACTTCTCTGCAAATCCTTCTGTTATGTCCACAGGCAAATGGGCTCCCCGAGGTCCCCTGGGCATGCATCCTGCATGCAGAGGGAATTGGTCCTGGGTCAGCAGGGTCTTCCTGGGTGCAGGACCTGGTGATGAACCCCAGCACACAATGCTCCTGTGAGGGCCTGAGATCCAGCAGCAGGAGCTCTGGAGAGAGGCTCTCCAAGCTGGAACAGTGGCTCTGCTCACCAGGCTTCTCGGCCAGGAAGAGGGAGGGACAACGGATGTCCTCCAGCCAATGTTGTAGAAGCTCCTGAATATGCCATCTTCTGGGCTGGAGCTCACTTGTCTGCCCACATCCCGTTGCGCAGGAGGCATCTAATTCCAGGTGTCTCCAGGCCCTGCCTGACACAAGGGCCCCAAGGAGGAAGGGGGGATAAATTGGGGATGTGATTAAAACTGTCTAAGGGATTTGAACGTCAGTATTCAGCTGTAAAGTAGGGACATATCTCTCAGTTCATTTAAAATATGAGATAATCGATCAAATGAGATAAAGAGATGTGAATGGTGTATAATTCAAGACATAATAAATGAAGATTTTTAAAACATTCAGAAGATAGTGATGCATCTATTGCAACTTCTTCTATTATTCCATGGTGACTTCTCAGGCAGGCACTGGGTCTGTTTCCCAAAAACTGCCCCACACTGCCAGCTCTCTGTGCCTCTGCTCACATTTACAAATGCCTGCAGTGGTCTTCCCCACCCCCTGCTTCTGGTACAAGCCTCCCAAACACAGCTCGTAAATACCCATGAGCCCCTACCTGCCCGGAAGCTCTCTGTTTGCTTTCTCCCTCCCACTCTGAGCTCCCACTTAATTTTTTCTCCCTCATGGAGATTTCCTCTGTACTGTAACAGTCCATGGCCTCACTTGTTCCCTCGTCAAACTGTGCAACCTTTGAAAACAGGGCCGCCATGCTGTTTTCCTCCCTGGGTGGACCGCTTGTGGTCTCCAGAATGAGGACTGGTGCCTTTGGCGCTTGAAGGGCTGACCAGTCACTGACTCTCCCAGGTCTGATGCTTCCAAACTCCTATTCAGAGGTTAGTGCTCTCCTGGGCTCTGGGGCTGACCCCTTCATCAGGTAGTCACTTCCGTTTTATGTGAAGTCTCTAACCTGGCTGACTCCCCGTGGGTCTGGGACCAAGGTCTCCTGAGGGTTTCCTGATTGTGGTGACATGTGTCTGATGGGAAGCCGTGTGGGCAGCAGAAGGTGCACTGTTTGCATTCCAGACCAAAAGGGAGGTGGTGGTTCTCCTGCTGTGTGTCCCATTACAGAGGGCAGCCTGGGGCTCCCTGTTGTTGTTGTCATTCAGTTGCCCAGTCGTGTCCAGCTCTTAGGGACCCCATGGACTGCGGGACAGCAGGCTTCCCTGTCCTTCACAAGCTAGGGGCTCCCTCAGTTCAGTTCTCTAGTTTGGTCCAATTCAATGATCTTCCTTGAATGAAGCGAAGTGATTTTTGTAACTGGGGAGGTTTCCTGTTTCATCCTTTCTTACTTTGTTTTTGGTGCCAGGAGGTGAAATTCCAGGGCTCTGTAGAATCCTACGACCAAAGGAAAAATTCACATCTGTGTGACCGTGTCTGTTATTCCTGGGAGAGGGTTGGCATCAAATTCCAATGAGGCACAGTGACACCATGTGACAAAGAGAAAAAGAAAACCCGAAAGTTTAATAGAAATAGACAAGATTAAGCGCAGGCGGCCGCGGAGCCGGCTCACTAAGCGCAGGCGGCCGCGGAGCCGGCTCACTAAGCGCAGGCGGCCGCGGAGCCGGCTCACTAAGCGCAGGCGGCCGCGGAGCCGNAAAGCTAGTGGAGGTGATGGAATTCCAGTTGAGCTATTTCAAATCCTGAAAGATGATGCTGAGAGTGTAACCAAACCAGAATTTGTGGGACCTTCCTGGGACAGGCTTTCCCCTGTCCTCTGCTTGTACCTAGATACAAGCTTGTGCCTCCTCTCTGAAGTACCTAGATAATAGTATCTGATGCAAATTTCCTGAGTTGCTTTGCGGATGTGACCCCCTGCCCTGCCTCCCCACACACACCAAGTGGAATAACTACTGAAGACCTTGAGCACATAGCTCCAGGACTCCTGGAGCCTAAGGACTGATACTGTGAACCCCTGTGATACCACCGTGCTGGCCACTATCAGCCAATCAGACAACTGTACACAAGTTGATCACAGACCCCATGACCCTGCCCCTTACCTGCCCTTTAAAACTGCTTTGTGGAAACCCTTCAGGGAGCTCAGGGCTTTTTAGGGCATGAGCCACCTCATCCCCCTTGCATGGCCTTGCAGTAAACCTTTCTCTGCTCCAAACGCCAACATTTCAGTTTGTTTGGCCTCACTTTGCATCCATCCAACACGTTACAGTTATTGTAACAAGAGGGCTAAGTCAGTGGAAACGGATGAACTTAGAGCTTGTAACTCTCCAGGTTGGGACTTGGTCCCAGTGTAGGTTCATCATGCCCAGCAGACATCTCTGGTTTTAGTGGCAGAGACTACTGGCCTCCCGGTTCACACACTCCCTGGACTTCTTATGGAAAACACTGTTGTGCCTCATTGAGTGCTTTCTGGAGACTCATGTAGTACAGGCTTTTCATGGGGTTGGTGAGAGCCCCCAGGAGTGACTCTAAACTGACCTCAGATGGGAATTGGTGGATCAGAGCCCTGGTTCCCTCACCCCTTGGTGAGACATACAGGTTCTAGACCGTCTCCTGGAGGCTTCTCCTGGAGCTGAGCCCTAGCTGCCTTCCCTGTGCTCCCTTCCAAACCTCTTTTATCACTTTCCATCTCTTTCCTGTATCAGCTTCCCAGACCCCCTCATTCCATCCAGTCTTGCTTAGGATCACTTCCCCCAAAAGCCTCTTATCTCAAGGGATGCTTCTGGGGTATGTCACCGAAGATAGCCTTAGCGTAAACTTTTTGCCACAAGTTCTGTGAAAGGATTGCAAACCGTGTGAAGTCACACAGCACTGATGGTTAGTGGTGCTGCAGAGCAGAAGGTAGGAAGGACTACCTCCTCAGAATGAGGCTGAGCATGAGGGCTGGACAGGTCAGGATGGGGACTAGGTGGGAGGTGGGAAGGGTCAGCCAGGAGGCACAGAGACCTTCTGAGATTTAGGGGAACAGGCTGTGGGCACATGGAAATAGGTTCTGGGATACTTAGATTTATTTTCAGGCAAACTGTTCTGGGAGCACCCAGAGCTCCCCTGAACAATTCCTAAGAAAAGCTTCCAGAAGTTTTGAGAATCTGGTGACCATATTTTCTGAATCAAAAAAATTGGGAACCAGTCTGCCAAAGAATGTTTTGTTATGATTTATGACTATATCTGCCTAGAAAAAGACAGAGAATATTGGGAATTGATCCCGCTCCAGAAATTCTGAGATTTGTGGTCACCATACCCAGGGGTCATCTGATTTAGAGTTTCTCAACAGACTGTAGATGTTATAATGGGGAGGGGTGAGTAAGATCAAACAGACATCAGAATATTCAAAATTATTGAGATTTTACCACAAAGCTTATTTGCAATGAGGATGCTATAACTTTATTTCCTTAAATTTTACCATGAATGAAATAGTTAAGCCCTTATCTAGATATAAATGTTTATAACACAAAAAAACCTTGATGTTTTCTTTCCAAGATGATGGGAATCAGATTCTCTGAACAATTGACAGAGTGTAGGCTATGAGAAGTTTATTCACTAATTTAACTCATATCCATTCCCTTCTCCAGGAGATCTTCCTAACCTAGGGATTGAACCTGGGTTTCCTACATTGGAGGCAGATTCTTTACCATCTGAGCCACCAGGGAAGCCCAAGAATACTGGAGTGGGTAGTGTTTTCCTTTTCCAGGGGATCTTTCTGATCCAGGAATCAAACTGAGGTATGGTGCATTGCAGGAGGATTTTTTACCAGCTGAGCTACCAGGGAAGCCCAATTCAGTCATATATATATAGAAGAAGGAATTCACTGGGCCTGGACTCCATCGTAGGCCTGCTCATGCTGATCATGTTTGGCCACCTCTCCAATGGACTCTGAATTCTGTGCTTAGTGCCTATGGAAACTACAACAGAAGGATAAGACCCCCTCTGGACAGGGGACTCTTGAAGAGCATATACAGGTTTCTCATCACCTAGGAGAAAACATACACTGATCACCCCTGCCTCCGGACAGGTCATAAATTTTTTCTATATCTATCGGAATGTAACCTCGGGCTTATTGATTATAAATTGTTTGGAATGTAACCATGGGCTTATTGATTATTAACTGTTTAAACGTGAATGATGGGGTTATTGTGATTGTATTTACCCTTCCTTTGTTTATGTAAGTCTCAAGGAATTTCGGGTAGTGGGTTCAGACACATACACATGGGGTATAAAAGATTTTCATAAATGCTGGTCGGGGTCCTTGGCTAAGAGGAGACTCTGCCTTGGGCCACTGGTGTAATAAACTGCACTCCACTACCTGCATTGTCCTTCTGAGTGAGTTTGTTTTCTGGAACGTGTGGCTATCACAATATTGTTGTTTAGTTGCTAAGTTGTGTCTGATTCATCTGTGACCCCATGAAATGTAGCTTGTGCTCTAAGGTGGATTCTTAACTGCTGGACCACAAGGAAATTCCCCATCATGTTCTGTACACAGAGCTCGATAACCCACCCTTCGCTAGTTTTCCTTTCTCCATCTCTTTTCTTCTTTCTTTATGACAGTAGCTCTCGGCACCCAAATCCATGGGCAAGGGTGAGCAGGCACAGAATGCAATAGGAATACATGTGTCCTACAATGTTCCTCTGCACACTTGAGTTTGTCGAGAAAGCTGGGAATGAGAGACTGCTTTGTAATCTGGGGGTTGATGTCTTCCTTCAGTCACTCAGCTGCTCTGAGGGAAGCATCTGGTCTGTGGGATGAGGATGTTCTTTCCTATTCTTCTCACCTCCTCAGCCGTGGCAGGAGTAAAAGGCAATAAAACGCAAAAGGGCTTTGCACAGCAGGTCAGTGTGAGGCATGAGGGCGACATTTCTTCTTCGTAATGTTGTTGTTCAGTCGCTCATTCGTACCCAATTCTTTGCAGCCTTATGGACTGCAGCACGCCAGGCTTCCCTGTCCATCAGTGGAGCTTACTCAGACTTATGTCCATCAAGTCAGTGATACCATCCAACCATCTCATCCTCTGTCTCCCGCTTCTCCTCCTGCCTTTAATCTTTCCCAACATCAGGGTCTTTTCCAATAAGTTAGCTCTTCCCATCAGGTGGCCCAAATATTGCAGCTTCAGTTTCAGCATCAGTCTTTCCAGTGAATATTCAGGACTGATTTCCTTTAGGATTGATTGGTTGGATCTCCTTGCAGTCCAAGGGACTCTCAAGAGTCTTCTTCAGCACCACAGTTTAAAAGCATAGTTTAAAAGCATCTTTCTAATAAGCATTCATTAAGTATTCTTACTGATTGAATGCATACTCAAATAGATACTGATGAGGTTTTTTTCACAATAAAAATTTTTAGAAAGCTATTTTACACCTACTTGGCAAATCATCACACGCTTATTAAAACTGATGTGTCTTCCAAAGTAGATGGTTGCACTCAGCTGAACGTATGTGGTGTGTGCATGTAAAAACAGCCAAGGGAAAAGAACAATAGAAAAATTAAAAAAAAAAAAGACCTTCAACAATTGGGTCACATTTCTTGAAAGAGTCCTGGAAGTAGAATGGAGAAAAGCAGTTAATTCAACAGATCATTTTGACCATTCAATGTGCAGATTTACAACTTGGAACATGATGCAACCAAAAAAACCACATCAGAAATTAAAGGAAAACAAAAACAAAAACAAAAACCAGCCTAAGGCTTGACTGCCCTCTAGGGTGTGAGCACACAGTGGACTCCAGACCTACTTAGAAGAATGGGCAGTTTGGTCAAACATATTGAACTGCAGCCACAAAGATGGCTTCATTAACTCTTCAGAAAAGGTCTATTTTGTGCTTCCGGTCCATAAAGATGCCCAAAGGAAGTTATCCTGACCGTGTGCTGCAGGCACAGAGATGCACTACTCAGACTCCTTCTCAAGGCAGGATGTGCCTCCAGCTGTGGAGGTGTGAGCAGAGGGGGGTCCCCAGATGAGGACTCCTGCAGGGTTTGCCTCAGCCCCAGAGAGCAGCCTTGCCTGAGCGCGCAGTCTTCCCAGGCTGGTCTGCACCTTGGGACTGTCTACAAAAAAGAGACTACAAGTCTGGCAGCTTCTGTCTGATGTGTGGTGACTGGGATCCCCATTGTGATGCTCAAGATTTACCACGACCAAACTTCAATTAGATTTTCTCCTCTGCCAAATCCCACGTTCTCCCCTTACCTTTCATAGGTTTTGATCCTTAATAAACTTTTACATCCAAAGCTCTGTCTTCATACTTACTTTTAGAAACCCAAGCTTCTGGAGAGAGGAGGAAGTCCAGGTCTTGTTGTAGTGAAAAGGGGAAAAAAGGAATTTTTTTTTTTCCTTTCCTTTCCTGAGAACAAGGAGGATAAAAAGAGAACAGTGAGTAGGCTTGAACATGGCTGGTTGTTTTTACGTTAACTGCTCCTAACTCTGCATGTCTGTAACTAAATTTGCTTTTCTGCCCCTAACTCTGCAAAAACTACACTTTGCACCTATTTTCCTTGGACTTTATTCTAAATAGATCCTACATCTGGTATTTATCCTTACAAAACTCTTCTTATAATTCTTCATTTTATATATCAGAAAGAAGGCCACAGAGCCACTGAACTGCCAGACTCGATTATTGGATTTCAGACACCAGCTTATGACTGCTTTTGAAAAAAATGCAAGAGGAAAAAATCAAGGTCCTAAACACTTTTGTCCCTCATCACTGGCTCCTGACTGTGAGCCCTTATCTTATATAAGCCTCTAGACTCCTCATGGAGAAGGAGGGCACAGTTTTTGAGGCATGAATCTACTGTGTTCCCCTCTCCGCCAGCTGAGAATTAAAGCCACCTTTCTATTTCCTCCAAGTGCAGCCTTTGTATTTTTTATTTGGCTTTGGTGGGCAGAGCAAGCCAAGATTTTGGCCAGCAACAGTCTCACTGAAACTTGGTTCCCCACGGTGGGATTCAGGGTCAGGGGGTGGTGATGAAAACCAGTTGTTAGACTTATAGGTTTCCAGATGGAAGCGTTTGTCCCCATAGCCCATTGGCATCACTGTTAGAAATGGTCGCATGTGCTCCTGAGAAGCTGTCATGGGATGCAAGAGAGGAAGATGAGACCAACATCCACTACAGGGTCAGGGCCTCACACAGGTACGGGCATGGCTAAAACTAACAGTTAAAGGCAGTTTGGATGTGCTAATCCACAGTTACTTTTAGCCTTCCAGCATCCCATGGTACCCACCATCTTATGTGGAAACTAAGTTGATTCTCACCTATCAATAACACAGCAGGAAGCCTGATATTTAGCTACAGTTGGACTGAAAAAGCCAGTCCTTTTTTTCTAGCACGTGTTATGTCTGCTTCAGTTCTGTTTCTGGAAATGGAGAAGTGTGCAGAATTCTAAAACTCAGGGTATTTGAAGCACTGCCTTATTTGTTGTTTTTATTGAAAATAAAAGTTCAGGGACTTCCCTGGTGGTCCAGGCGTTAAGACTCTGAGCTTCCACTGCAGGGAAACAAGTTCAATCCCTGGATGACAACTACGGTCCCACATACCTCTCATCCAAAGAGTAGGAAATCAATCAATCAATCATCCAATAAATAAATTTATTTAAATAAGTTTAAATAAATTATAAATAAATTAAACAGTTATTTTTTATAAATAGATATAAAAACAAGTAAGAAAAAAACCCCAGTAAAATTACTAAGTTTGATTTAAGATGGTGTTAGTGGGTTCTATCCAACAACCACAGCTTCTTCTCCTGCTTTTTTTGCGAATTCGAATCCAGTAGGAGATGGGATAAGTTGTGATTTGTCTAAATCGACAACAGTCCAATAGGGCTTCCCAGGTGGCTCAGTGGTAAAGAATCTGCCTGTCAATTCAGGAGACACAGCAGCCTCAGATTCGATCTCTGGGTAGGGAAGATCCCCTGGAGGAGAAAGTGGCAACCCACTCCTTTATTCTTCCCTGGAAAATTCCATGGACAGAGGAGCCTGGCATGCTACAGTCCATGGGACCCCCAAAGAGCTGGAAATGACTGAGCAAGCACGCACACACCGTCCACTAAGTTGCTGCCTGAAGTCATTTACATTCATTAAAAGTAAACAAAATTAAAAATTCAGGATTTCATCACATCGATCACCTTTCAAGAGCTTAATTGACACACATGGTTAGTGGCCACCATGCAGCAGGCTGACATGGAGTAGATCCCATCATCATAAAAAGTTTCACTGCACAAGGCTGGTAGGAACCCATCTTGGTGCCTTACTTGACCTTGTCTATAGAATTTATTCTGGGATGATGGTAAGACATCTAATTCTGTCCAAGGTCATGTAAAAGCCAATCTTCTGGAAGACTATGAGAAGTACTGGTTTCCTTGAAGACACAGACGTGTGGGGAAAGGATGCCCTTTTTATCTGTCTTTGCTTCCGATTTGAGGTGAGGATGTGGTGCACATGGCAGGCAGGACCAGTGCTGACCCGGGGAGGGGATCGGAGGGAGGACAGAGTCTGGACCCTCATGGCATCATCTGCAGCTGAAGACCCTGCTGATCTTCCAGTTTTCTCTCACTTGAAGCTTTAAGACATTCCTACCTGAAGTAAGAATTTTGGAAAAGGAAAATCATAAGAGAAAGAGACGTATTCATAGTCCTCTTGTCCCCTCCCCTCACCCTCATGGATGCTGTTTCTCATGAGTGCACACATTTTTAAACGGCTATGATTGTAGGGTATCTGCACACACTGTCTTTGTTATTTCTTCACTTGCTTTTTTCTCTGAACAGTAAAACAATTGTGCTCATTGAAAAAAAACTAAAGAATGTATATAAGGGTGAGGAAGAAAATTAAATCACTCAGGCACTCACCATGAGAGAGAACTGGTCTTCTATCAAAGTTTATCTTTACAATTTTCCATACACCTGATGTACTTTATGCACTGACTTTTAAGAATTATGAATGCAGAGATCTCTACCTTTCTATCCTAGACTGAAGAAGATGACAGATAATGCTACCATCCTGGGACTTGGTTGCCTTATTATCAGTTAAAAAGCGCATGAAGTGTGGGTTTTAGGGGTGCAAAAATCACAGCTCAGTTCTTTCATAATGAAAACGAGCTTTGGATTCTTTATAAAAATATGTAAAACTGTAATTAAAATATATCCTCTAGACTCAGAACACTTCAAGGCGTCACACAAACAGTTTTGAGTTATGTCAGTCCTGAACCAGGGAGTGTTTCTGTTTTTCCTCCTACAATTGCCTGATGATTAAGCTGCTCTTCCCTAAGGTTGTTTCCCTATTGCGGCTTATATGCTTTATTAAAAACATTGAAACCAACCAACACCACGAGAAGTGGACTTACTCTCCCATTTAAATATTTTCTTAAAACAAAAAACAAAACAAAACAGCAGGGATTGTTCCTGTTTTGTTCACCACTGTCTCCCCAGGGCCTCCTCAGCACAGACCTGATATACAACTGGCACTTAATAGTGGCTCACCTAGGGGTTGGAGCACTGAGAAGGAGCCAGCAAAGGCATCTCTTGATGACCTTGGTCAAGGTCTCAGGTTCTACTCCCCACGAACCCAGCTAAGATACCCAATCCTGGCTCAGCCACAAAACTCCTATCCTCAGGAAAACCAGTGGGTGAGACTCAGTGAGCAGTTCCCAGACAAAGAAGAGCTAGAGTCTGAGGCCCAGCCTTGAGGGCTGTGTCTTTATTCATGACTCCCTTGGACTTGGGAACCCTTAGGATTGTTTTTGAAGCTGTCCGTAAATTCTTAGAACTGTTGTAAAACATTGTGATCATTCAAAAAAGCTAAAAATGGCCTCTCTTTTGTTTCTTAAATTGAGCTATTGTTTTTTCAAATCGCATAGGCTGCAAGGCTGTCCCTCTAGGATTATGCCAACATCACTGCTGCCCTCAGGGCTGTGGTTTCTTCCAAACTTCACCCCCGGTCACCGCTGGGGTGATCCCAGCAGAATGGAGCCTGGTAAAGGGGATGGAGGTGGTTGATGGGGGCCACTACTCCCCACTTCAGCCTGGCAGAGCCTCACAGAGTCATCTAGGAAACTAAGAGCTATTATCCACGTAAGTCACAGCACAAAATAAAGAATGATTGCTAGGAAAAGGAAGAAAAATTCAAAGGATTCCTGACCACTAAGGGAGGCAATATTGAAGAAAAAACTATTAGCAAATATTAGACAGAAAATTGTTATATTTTTCTCCTACTGAAAGATGGAGGTTGAATGAGAATTTTATGGAAGTGTGTGTTCATCTCCTCACCACACAGCTATTTGGAAACATTTTGCAAAACACCGTTCACAAGTACTATGGAAGAAAGAGAAGAGTTTGTGGAAGGGTCTGGCGGGTGATGCAGCCTCTGGAAATATGAGAGTTGAGGCTGAGCAGAAGATATGACTGAGGCCTCAGCCCGGCCTGGGGGCAGGTCCCTGGGAGCAGAGCTGGCTTTGTGATGTATGGATCCAGAGCACAGGGAAAGTGCAGGCCTCTGGTTCCAAGAGAAGGCACTAAAATACACACTTTTTCCTTTCTTTGATCATCTCTCAAATTGTCATGGTGATTTTTATTTTCTGTTTTAAGTGAAGGAAAAAAGAATGAAATGTTTAACCATTAGCATGAATTTTCCCATATTATGCACTGCCAGTTTTCAACGCAAGCACAAGAGCATTTAACTTTGATGGAGAATCACCAAAACACACATTTTGTATTCTTAGCTCAAGCAAGCTTATGTATTTATTTCCTTCTTATCAGAGTAGTGGAAATGCCACACAACACTGACTTGGTGGATTTTCTTTCACAATTGACTTGTGCATATTCTGCTAATACTCTGAAAGGAGAAACAAGTGTCTAATATTGGGTACTCAGTTCAGTTCAGTTCAGTTGTTCAGTCGTGTCCGACTCTTTGCGACTCCATGAATTGCAGTACACCAGGCCTCCCTGTCCATCACCAACTCCCGGAGTTCACTCAAACTCACGTCCATCGAGTCGGTGATGCCATCCAGCCATCTCATCCTCTGTCGTCCCCTTCTCCTCCTGCCNTATTGTGATCCACACAGTCAAAGGCTTTGGCATAGTCAATAAAGCAGAAATAGATGTTTTTCTGGAACTCTCTTGCTTTTTTGTTTACTAGCAAGTATAATAAAGGATATGGTGGGATGCATGTTTCTTAGAAAGCCCTTCCTTCTTTCTGTGTTTGAAGCATGTTCTGGTTTGAAGGGAACAGGCAGCCTTTGGAAGTTGTCAGCACAGTCGCTTCCTCAGCTGTGAATGTGATGTGTTGAACTTTAATTTGCACTGAGTCTTGCTGAACCCCTGTGAATCCTGGTCCCCCCAAACACCTGGGTGCTGCTAGGAGTTGAGAACCCTACAGGTAAATCAGGTGTGCTGACTTAAAAAAAAGAAAAGCACAATGTGAGTTAAGTTGTATTTGAGGCAAATTGAGGACTAGAGGCTGGGAAGCAGCATTTCTCAGATAGCTCTGAGAAACTGCTCCAAAGAGGTAAGGGGGAAGATCAGTATATGTGTGATTTTGGTGGATGGGTGTATGTGCAATCAGGCACAAATTTTTTTGCAGAAAGTTTCTGCTGGTCAACCAGGAGCAGTTGTCACCATGAAGGATTTTAGTGCTTTTCTAGGTATGAGGCAGTGCAATTGGTCTCATAAAATCAACTCCTGAAAATATGCAACTATCTAGAAACCTGTTCTGCCAGTTCCCTGGGCCTCATTTCTACTCTCCACTCTGGACTCCTTTCAGGAAGTGTTGGAGATTAGCAGCCCATGGTCTAATCCTGTAGAGGTAAATGGCAATTCCCAATGGCATGTGCCAGTTTGTAGTTGTTGACAGGTGACAATTTGCACTAAAGGAGACCAGCCATAGTTTACCTGTCTCCTCTGCTCAAGTGCATACTCTGTGGTCCCCGTGAACTTCAATTAGGAAACACAAACTCAAAAATAAAATGATTAAGAATTTCAGGATGATGACCATGGAGCATTAAAGCAAGTGTGGGATCCTTCTGAGCTTGGGCCCACTGCTCAAGAAGCTGGTCCTGCCCTGGGGAACTCTGGGGCTCCGATGGCCCTTCAGAGGCAGGGCTGGGCTTTAAATCTCCACATTGACCACTCATTGTCCTGGGCCAGCCCTGGAGAGGGGCACAACTTTGAGCAGACCAGGGACTTAAAGTCACTGTGAGCTGTCAGCCAGTCTCGATTCCTGGGAGCTGGGGGATGGATATGGGCCTGGAGAAGGGGTGATGGGCCATACCACACTGGATTACCACATCAAAGTCCTGGTTGGCCAGGTGCAGAAGAACAGCTCTATCTACTTTGACCAGGTCTTATAAGAGGGCACCAAGACCTGACACTTTGGCCTCGTGATTTTAAAATTTTCCTTCCACTAGTCTTTTTGATTCACAGCCTACCACACACACATGTGGAGCCAGAGTGGCCATTATTCTATGCCAGATTCTCCTCTCATCTTGATCCTGTCCCTTGAAGCATTTGATTGCAAGGTCCAAAAGTTCTCCCAGGAATTTTACCGGGTGCCCACAAGCGATGTGCCCTCTGCATGCCTGTATGTAACTGCATCTCAGACTTGGGCTTTTACTCACCTGCATTAAAGGAAGCCTGAATCTGATGATTCATCTTTGAAATTTTTGCCAGAGAAGCTGGTGGCTCAGTCTCTTGTTGAGCTAAATCTGAAAGATGATAAAGAACATCTGTGTCTGGTATTTTTTATTTGCCTTATATTATCAAGAACTTCATGTATAAGATAATGTCTAACTCTATTTTGGGGTGAAATTTATTCACTCATTTATTCATTGAGCAAATATTTATTGATCTACTTTTTACCAGACAGTGTAGAGTATAGAAAAAGTCCCTGCTCTCGTGGACTTTCTGGCCTAGTGGTAGAAATGGATAAGGACTTGGAAGAAAAAGATCGTGTAGAAGGCAACCAGGAGGGATCTACTTTGATAGGTTTCAATACTTGGATTACTCTATTATGAAGCAAATTATCTTTCCAAGACAGAAAAGATTGAGTTTTCTATACTTTAAATTTTTATCTACCAAAGCTTGTTCATTGTTGGTTGAGGTTGCTTCCAGGGTAACTTCCTGCCTGTACAAACTGCCCAGTAAGGGGCTGTGTTTCTGCAGGAAGTGGAAGCCCTCGGTGCAGAATGCTGGTGCTATAAGTAGGGCAGATTCGTACTCATGGGAACCCAGTGCTACAGGAACCCAGTACCATGGGAGCCTGGCTGGAGCATGGACAGCCAGCCAGTGCTACAAACAGCTAACACATGTAGTCTGGAGCCTGCCCCTTGGGACACACTCAATAACTGGTGGCAATCATGACCTTGCTTTGGTACTTGCCAATCATGTTTGTACACATACACATACACGCACACCTTGTTTACAATCTGTATTTAAGCTGCTTTCAAGTTGCTTGTTGTTGTTCAGTTGCTAAGTCATGTCCAGCTCTTTGCAACTCCATGGACTGCAGCATGCCAGGCTCCCCTGTCCTTCACTGTCTTCTGGAGTTTACTCATATTCATGGCCATTGAGTCAGTGGTATTATCCAATTATCTCATTCCTCTGACTCCCCCTTCTCCTTTTGCCTTCAATCTTTCCCAGCATCAGGGTCTTTTTCAATGAGTTGGCTTGTCACATCAGGTGGCCAAAGTACTTGTTTTAAAAATTCTTTTCAATTCCCTTTCCACAGTAGGTGCTCAGAGGAGTGACTTAATGACTTCTCCTTTTGTTTTAGCTATTTTAAACGTCAACTTTATTGAAACATTTTCCCACTTTTAGCACTTGACTACCATCCAGCAAGTTAACTACTTTATCTTGACAGTTCTTTGTTTAGAAAAGATAACTGTAGAAAATAAATTTAGGAAAAAATGTGATGTTCGCTTCTCATTTTGGGAAGTAGGATGAGGCTCTTATTGTTTGTTGGCAAATTTTACTGTTAATGTTACTTTTTAAAAGGTTTTCCTAGGGTTTAAAAAAGCTTGAAAGTAGAGATAAGTTGTGCCCCTCACATGTAGGATCTTCTTTGAACGTGAAACTGAAGTTGCTCGCCGTGTCTGACTCTTTGCAACCCCATGTACTATAACCTACCAGGCTCCCCAGTCCATGGAATTTTCCAGGCAAGAGTACTGGAGTGGGTTGCCATTTCATTCTCCCGGGGATCTTCCCAACCCAGAGATCAAACCCAAGTCTCCCGCACTGCAGGCAGATGCTTTACCGACTGAGCCACCAGGGAAACCCAGGATACTCTTTAGAGCAATGGTTTAGAAATTACTGAGAGGTAAGTCCCTGCCCCGAGCCATGTAGCATGTTCATTGCTCTCACGGTGCCTTGAAAACCCAATTTAAAAATTGACAGATGGGGACTTCCCTGGTAGTCCAGTGGTTACAAATTGGCCTGCCAATGCAGGGGACACAGATTCAGTCCCTGATCCAGGAAGATCCCACATGCCACAGGCAACTAAGCCTGTGTTCCACCACTACTGAAGCCCATGTGCCTACATCCTGTGCTCCCCAACAAGAGAAGCCACAGCAATGAGAAGCCTGCTCACCACAACTAGAGAGTAGCCCACACAGCAATGCAAACCCAGCACAGCCAAAAATAAATAAATAAATATATTTTTTAAAAGAAGAACTGACAGATGGGTGTAAATGCCTTCAGAAATTTCAGTTTTGGCTGCCTTTATTTTTTAAAAAAGTTGTTCTTTTTACATAAAGTCAGGATAGCTGATTCCTTTTAGGCCTTGGTTGGCTGCCCAAATATATCCTTCAAAATTAGACCCATTTCTTAAATATGTCTGGAGCAGCGTCAAAAAAGCATCTGAAGCCAAGGTTGGTGTGTTTTTGAAGCTTTACACAGAGAAGATCTCTAAGGATTTCTGCTATGTGGAGGCAATATTTCTGTGGAGGAAACTTGTATCCAGGCTGACATTTTCCATCCTGGGTTTTCTACCTGCTGTGATGTGGGATGGCCAAGATGTGAAACCCCGAACGTTGGGGTTATAACACAGCTTTACTAGCCTCTGAGGGCTGGTTCCTCGCAGCCATTGTTCACAGGCGCCAGATGATCTAAGAAGATCATGGAAACCTGGCACCTCACTGCTTTTTTGGCTAACACCACCAGAGAAAATTAATTGTTATTGTTTTTGGAAACGCTCATCCAGTGCACAAAATAGTAATATCAGCAATCATTATTATTATTTTTTTGGCAGAGTTTGGGGAGTTTGGAGGATGATGAACACTGTGATTTTATTGCAGCTGGCCAGTTTTGGGGCAACAAAAGGGTGTTACATTCCTCTGGCTGAGAATCTTATAAATTCGTAAAGCAAAAGGGCTCCACTAATTTGTCTGAGTTGATGAGACGCAGTGACCTTGAGCCTCCTGTCTGATTCAATGGGGCTTGAATTTCTGGTAACTCTTTACTCCATGGTTGGTTTTCCTATTAAGCTTGTTGACAACACAGTATTGGGTCAACCCAAGTCTTGTCTTTCTTTCAAACCACTCTTCTTGTAGACTCGACACACCCCTAGTGTCATACCTTTGATTAGCCCCAAACCATGGTCCACCCTCCCTTCATTGAGGACAGCCACGAGCTTGAGTGTTTTTCTTGCCTAAAAATTGGAGGACTAATTCTGAACCCTCCAAGAAGTTCCCTTAGATTGCCCCTCATTCCTTTCCAGGGCGGTCTAGTCCTGGCCCCACCTTTCCTCTTAATGTGCTGTGATTCGCTTTCCCTGTTTATTTTGTCTACTTGTAATCCCAGATCTTACCTACCAAAATGCCATTCAAGGGGCTGGTGCAGTTGTAACTTAAAAATGCACAACATGAGAATTGTGAATTGCATTTTATTTGCGGCAAAATGAAGACACTAGCCCAGGAGACAGCATTTCAGATAGCTCTGAGAAACTGCTCCATAGAGATTGGGGCGGGGTGGAGTGTGGTTCAGTATATGTGTGATTTTGGTGAAGGGGGAATACACGCAATCAAGCACATATTTTAGCAGAAGGTTTCTGCTAGTCACAAGGAGCAGATGTCACCACGAAGGAATTTAGGGCTTTTCTAGATATGAAGAGATATAAGACTTGGGCTCGTAAAACTGGCTCCTGAAAATACCTAGCTATCTGAAGATCTATCCTGCCAATTTTTCCAGAGCACAGAGGCCCTTGCTGCTCTCCATCCTGAACTCCCTTCAGAGGTATTGAAGGTCAGCAGCTACAGCAGCACATGATTTAATCCTTGTAGGGGTAGATGGCAAGTACCCATGGCAAGTGCTGATGTGTAGATGACACAGCGCTTGTGACCTTGTGGCTACAACAGAAGCTTCTATGGACACTGTGAGTCAGGGAGAGCAGGACCTCTTATCTCCTAAGACTCCAAAAACTGGGGGCTAATGCTTCAGAAAGTAGGGCTAACCCTGAATGAAGCCTATGTGCTGGGGGACCTGGGAAGCCCAGTTTTGGAGGACGTTTGTCATTGTTGGTTTTGATCGTCCACCATATTTACCCTTCTGAACAATGCCCCAAGTTTGTTCCTTCCTCCATGGTATGTCATTTTGGAATGAGGGAAAACACAGGCCACCTCCTTCTCCACCAGGGAACCAAGTGGGGCCCCTAAAGTCCCTTCCTCTAGCTCTTCCATCTCACCACCTTAGAACAAATTGCCAAGCCACCCAAGAACATGACTTGAGCCAAACTCTTACTTCAGTCACATTGACTCTAACACAGATGCACCCAGGGGAAAAAAATGATGGAATTTACTCATTTCAAAGTCATATGGATGAAGGAATCATTTAATTCCTGCTGTCTCGGTGCCTAAGGTTTTCCTATAGCTTATCCTGGGTTTTGTTTTATCTCCATTTAGTTCTCCAGTCTTCCATCCAGGCTGCAAGATATATGGTCTCTCCCCAAAATTCCTGCTCTCTGCTTAGACTTAGACATGATTTCCTTTGTTATTTTCAACCAAAGAGCCTCAATATACACTTTCCTCTATCACTGATTTGCTAAGTAATGTGTATCTCAAAATTAGCCAAGGTTTGAGTTTTTCCCTTCAAAAGGAAAATTCCACACGGTGGAATATTTTGCAGCAGAAGGTAAGCGAACCGAAGGCTAATTTTGTCTGAATTCCTCTGAAGATCCTCCACTGTGTTTGCGAACCAGATTGCTTTGGAGAAAACCACTCATGTTGTAAAAGTCAAATTTGAGAAGAACTTTTTGGTCTGCCTGGCTTTTGAAGCACAGGTCTAGAACCAAGGAAAGTCTGATCATTCCTTGTTTATTTGGATGGATGTGAGAAAAGGGGAGAGACATGCTTAAACCCAATGGCATGTTTAAATCAAAGGAGTCCAGATAGGATCAGAGCCACCCTTCCAGGAGGACAGCTGGAGGGACTTGTGGACTCATCGGGGAGTCTGTGAAGGGAAAGGAGAAATATGGACCTCTCACACAACAAACAGTCTGAAGAAACCCACCAAGAAGTCAGGCATTTCTTTCTAAATGAGAGCCCTTGGTGGGTCAAGTCTACACAGCCTGAAAAAGTGTGCCAAGTATTTTTGTGAGATTGATTAGGGCAGAGACGCTGTTTCTCCTTTGGTCCTCGTGACAGAGGGTACGAAAATACACCGAGGAAACTACAAAGCTGCGTAGACCTCCACTGCCAAAGAGGTACATGCTTATGTATATAGCTTCTGAAAATTGCACATGTGAACAAGAGCCAGGGCTGCTGAAGAGGGGGGCTCTGTCAGGAAAACCATGACGGTGCCTTGGGGGAGATGGGATTGGGTTGGTCCCTCTGGGGGTTGCTGGGTGGCAGTTGGCAGGTGGCAGTGGACAGGTGACACCTGTCACAAGTCAGTTGGGAAAATCTCTGCCCTTCTTTGATGAAGCTTATCATTCATTGGTGAGTTGGAGAAAGAAAGAGAAGCTGAATTTGATGGCCTGCTAATTCAGTTAAAGAACTAAAATATCTGTATAAAAATGAAACAACCACAGTGAACTTGAACACTTGCTGATCCCCTTTTAAAAACCCATTTTTATCATTATCTTGGACATGAAAACTGGGGACCATTTTTTAATTGATGAGTTGGCTATCTTCCTGTTCAAAACAGGGCTTTAGAAGTTTTCCTCAGCAGCTATTTTGAAGAGGGGGGCAAAATTCACATTTTTGAACTGTGAAAATAATTGATCAAAACTGGAGAAAACCAGTGGAGTGGATGGTAGACAAGTTTTCATTGTAGACAATCAAATTGAGATAATAAGACTTTGAGTTGATGCTTGAAGAGCCCAAGCCATCACAGCTCCACGTGGCTAGTCATCTTGATCAACACCTTGGAGTTTCTTGTAAAAAAGAGGCAAAGAAGTGGCCAGAAGTAGTGGCATCTCTGGGCTCTGGGTTGTTGAGGAGGGATGAGTCTGAGTCATTTGTCCAAAGATTCACTGGAAGGAGAGAGCAGCATAGGTGTTCCCTTGTACCTCTCAGCTCTCTTCCAGTTTCCTTGATGGGTTCCTCGACAACAGGGGCTGTTCAAAGAAGGAAATCCAGGAAACAGGGCACACCACAGGGGAAAAGTCTGACATAAGAAAATAGCTCCCAGGACTTCCCTGGTCTAGTGGTTAAGACTCTCCAGTCTTAATGCAGGGGAAACGGGTTCCATCCCAGATAGGAGAACCAAGATTTCACACGCTGAACAGCATGGCCAAAAAGAAAAAGAAAAACATAAAAAAGAAAATGGTTCCATTCTCGGAGCCTGGTGAATCTTCTTGCCTCAAGCCCTGGGTGCAGGTCTGGATACGGGCTCTGTTGCCAGGACCACTTGGAGATTTCTTTTGCACACCTGCCCCTAAGGTCCTCTCCTGACCTCTCTTTCTTCCACTGTGAAGCACACACTCCTCATTTCTCTTTTCCCAACCTTCATCTCCTCCCCCAGCCTTCCTGGTTCTGCTTGCAGGGGTCAGTCTCCGCTCGAGGAGGACGGTGGTATCCACCATATGCCTGAAGATGCCCAGCTCAGATTTCCCAGGCAACACAGCTGGATCTGGAAAGTGGATGTCAGAGATACCTCCCAAAACTTAGGAGCTGGGTGGTGGCGAGGCTGAGAGCTGGCTAAAGGAGGACGTTGCCCGATGAAAAATGAGGCAGAGGAGGTGCAGGGTGCGGTGCAGGTAAACTGCCTTTCAGAAATCCCCCAACAACAACACAGCACCACAGCAAAGAGTCCCAATTTGCAGCATTTGCAATTCCCATGGTATACGTACTCCTCTCGCAGCACAGGGCCCATTTCACGCTACCAGTGGTTTAGTGCCAGACCGCAAAAATCCTGACTGCTAGCAATTAGCCCTCTTGAGCTCACAGGAGCCACCACCATTCGCTCAGTCCCCAGGCCCGTGGACTTAGCTTTGCTCAAAGCACTGCAACAAGAATTCTGCAGCGAGAAGGATGCCAGATCTAAGATGAATGAAACACCAAAAAATGAAATTCAAACTCATTTCTCCATGCCATGGAAGGAGAAAACCATGCCCCCTCTTGGGAGTGATGGGAAACGTCTGTGAAGCACAGAAATTAGAGTTGAACAGAAGGGACAAAATGTCCAGGGGAGAAGGCCAAGGGCTGGGGTCAAAGGAACAGCCATTCTGATCATTTCCTACATGCTCTGCACTTTCCTAAGCTTAGCCCCTTCACTGATTGATTTGAGCCCCAAACAACCATTGACTTGTCCATATCGTTATCCTCCTTTTAGGAGTGGAAGATTTCTGCTCTGGGATGGGGAATCATTTGGGATGCCTTCAGGGTGCTCCACCTCCATGGTGCAGCCACTCCTCTGGGCTGGACCTGGTCCACTCAGGCTTCAGAACCCAGCTGTTCCCATCCCCCTGGAAATGCCTGCTATCTGCCTTAGGCTGATGTGTGTCCCCAACAAATAGCCCTTGAGTAGACAGGGCTCATGAAGGAAAAAGATAAGTGCCAGGGATTTTCCTAGTAGTCCAGTGGTTAAGACTCCACCTTCCAATGCAGAGGAAGCAGGTTCAATCTCTCATCAGGGAAGTAAGTTTCCACGTGCTATGGGGTGTAGCCAAAATTTTTTTTTTTAAAAAGGCAAGGGCCAGAGAAATTGCCCCTATGAGAGTTGGTCTCTAGTTCTTCAACTTTGGTGCAGGGAGAAAGACTGAGGAACTCGGCTCCTGTTTTGTTTATTTGCATCTGTATGTGTCCTGCCTTGGGACATTTCAGAGTGGGTTCCAGATTCTGGGCGTGGGTTGAGCCATGTTTTAGCCCTGACAGGTTGTGGCTGGCCATTGATTTTGCAAGCAAGTTCTTAGCAAGGCAATGCCTTGATAGAGGCCCAGAAAAGGACAATCTTGAGGAAAGCAGATGTAGGAATGTAGGCTAACAAAAAACAAACCAAACTGATAGCAATAGGAAAACAAAATCAAAACCTGGCAACCCCCAATTCCTATAACAAAACCCACTAACACCACACAAAAGCATGATATAAAATAAAAATTCAAAAACTATTATTTGTATAGACATGCAAATGTTTGTATGCAAGCACATTTTTCTCTTGCTGGTTTCCAATAGATTTTGTCTGAGTGGTGTTTGGAGAGAAAAAGTACTGGGTAAAACAGCTCTGTAGGACGAGTCTTTGAGGCTCGAGGGGCAGTGTCTGCCAGGAGTGGGTGAGTGTTCACTGGGGTGGGGACAGGGTGAGACCTCCATATACTTTCTGACAGATGATCAACAGAGTTCACTGGAGACACAGAATCCTATGTGCCAACAGGCAGCAAGATGGAGTGGCTGTTTTCCGTTAATATTTTTGTAAATGATGCATCGCTGAACAAACACAGATGACCAATTTGCCAAATGAGAACAGAGGTATGTGTGGGTGTACTTGTGGGTCTGCATGTCTGTCTAGGTGCAGAAAATGGCTTTTTAATACTTTTCCTGCTTTTGTTTATAGTCAACTGTCGCTTTTCTATTTCATTGTCTCTCAGTTACTTTTTACTCTTCGTGTTAGAGTTGAACCCAACTTCAAAACATTTGTCCAATATCACTATTCTGACCAATGTCAGTGGCCTGAAAAATGTGATGGGGACCAAGACTGGAGGACAGACCACTGGTTTCTAGCTCTGAATTCAAACTCAACTTGCTTTAAAGTGTCTTTGGCCTGACCACTTTCAAATAACTTTCTCTGCCTGCTTCGGCCTATATATCGTTTCCAAAATAGCATGAAAAGTTTTCTCATTGTATTTCAAAACGAAAAATGTTCCGTCTACATCTGGAAATACTAAAAAATGTGCTTTCTTACAGTATTTTTTTTTACTAGGTATGGACAAGGTTCTGACCCCTATTATTGGAACTCAAATCCAGATGGAGTTTGGTAAGGTTCTAATCATTTGAGGGGTATTCTTTTTTGAAGATTTGTACATCTTTAGGGGAATTTCTACTTTAAAGAAGTTATCATTTGTGGGAGGTCCGTTGTGACGATTTTAAATAGTTTGGGGGAATTTCTCTTTCTTTGAAGATGTCTATAATTCAGTGAAAACATTTGCCAACAGAGATGGTCACATTTCCCTACTACAAAAACCTCTCCTTCGAAAATGAATCAGGTCCCCTTTTAATGTATTGGCTGTAAGTAAGCTTAAGGGGTTTCTTTCTTTCCTAACATTGGAAACAATGGAAAGAATATTCTTGTGTTTGAGCAAAAATAAGATTTAAAGTGGTACAGGAAGATAATCAAAATAGCACAATAATAAACGCATATGTTAATATCATTGAGTTGAAGATTAAAATAGCAATGATCAAAGACAAGGCTGCTTCAATGTAGGACATTTTTTTCTTGCAACCAATTGTGTCTTTATGGAAGCTGCATTGTCTGGAAAAAAAGAAAGGTTCAAAGGCAGTTTTAAAAATTGTTAGCTAAAGGCTTCAGTCAGAATAGTTGAAAAGGTAATTGATCCACAGATGAACTAACGGCTACCAACAGCATGTTCTTTATTTTTCTTTTCCAGTCTGTAGCTGACAGATCCTCCTTCTTGCTGCCTCTGACAAGGATGGCATCTAGGCAGTCCCACAGCTTGGATGAAAGCAGGAGTCAGAATAAGTTCAGCTCNCCTATGTGCCAACAGGCAGCAAGATGGAGTGGCTGTTTTCCGTTAATATTTTTGTAAATGATGCATCGCTGAACAAACACAGATGACCAATTTGCCAAATGAGAACAGAGGTATGTGTGGGTGTACTTGTGGGTCTGCATGTCTGTCTAGGTGCAGAAAATGGCTTTTTAATACTTTTCCTGCTTTTGTTTATAGTCAGCTGTCGCTTTTCTATTTCATTGTCTCTCAGTTACTTTTTACTCTTCGTGTTAGAGTTGAACCCAACTTCAAAAACAACATTCGTCTAATATCACTATTCTGACCAATGACAGTGGCCTGAAAAATGTGATGGGGACCAAGACTGGAGGACAGACCACTGGTTTCTAGCTCTGAATTCAAACTCAACCTGCTTTAAAGTGTCTTTGGCCTGACCACTTTCAAATAACTTTCTCTGCCTGCTTCGGCCTATATATCGTTTCCAAAATAGCATGAAAAGTTTTCTCATTGTATTTCAAAACGAAAAATGTTCCGTCTACATCTGGAAATACTAAAAAATGTGCTTTCTTACAGTATTTTTTTTTACTAGGTATGGACAAGGTTCTGACCCCTATTATTGGAACTCAAATCCAGATGGAGTTTGGTAAGGTTCTAATCATTTGAGGGGTATTCTTTTTTGAAGATTTGTACATCTTTAGGGGAATTTCTACTTTAAAGAAGTTATCATTTGTGGGAGGTCCGTTGTGACGATTTTAAATAGTTTGGGGGAATTTCTCTTTCTTTGAAGATGTCTATAATTCAGTGAAAACATTTGCCAACAGAGATGGTCACATTTCCCTACTACAAAAACCTCTCCTTCGAAAATGAATCAGGTCCCCTTTTAATGTATTGGCTGTAAGTAAGCTTAAGGGGTTTCTTTCTTTCCTAACATTGGAAACAATGGAAAGAATATTCTTGTGTTTGAGCAAAAATAAGATTTAAAGTGGTACAGGAAGATAATCAAAATAGCACAATAATAAACGCATATGTTAATATCATTGAGTTGAAGATTAAAATAGCAATGATCAAAGACAAGGCTGCTTCAATGTAGGACATTTTTTTCTTGCAACCAATTGTGTCTTTATGGAAGCTGCATTGTCTGGAAAAAAAGAAAGGTTCAAAGGCAGTTTTAAAAATTGTTAGCTAAAGGCTTCAGTCAGAATAGTTGAAAAGGTAATTGATCCACAGATGAACTAACGGCTACCAACAGCATGTTCTTTATTTTTCTTTTCCAGTCTGTAGCTGACAGATCCTCCTTCTTGCTGCCTCTGACAAGGATGGCATCTAGGCAGTCCCACAGCTTGGATGAAAGCAGGAGTCAGAATAAGTTCAGCTCTACAGATTTTCAATCTCCAACCCATTGGCCCCAGTAATTGGTCCTTTTTAGGCTCTTGCTTTATGCTACTCTTTCCTGGTGGCTCAGATGGTAAAGAATCTGCCTGCAATGCAGGAGACCGGGGTTCAATCACTGGGTCGGGAAGATCCCTTGGAGAAGGGAATGGCAACCCACTCCAGTATTCTTGCCTGGAGAATCCATGGATGGAGGAGCCGGGGGTGGGGGCTACAGTTCATGGAGTCTCAAGGAGTCGGACATGACTGAAGTGAGTGACACTTCACGCTACTCTAAGTTACCTGACTCTGGTGACCTGGTATCTTGGCTGATCTTCAGTATTTTTAATACTAATGTTGGTTCTCTAATCACATGAGTTACAACAGTCCTGGAGTCTGTTAGGCATTCACAAATATTTATGAAGTGGTTGCAATGTGCTGGACATGGTTCTAGGTACTTGGGCTCCATCCCAAGAAAGCGAAGACAATGTTCCTTCAAATTTAGGACTTGAGATCCTGAGAAGTTTAAGAAATGCCCCGCCCTACCCATTACTCCTCTTGGCTGCAAGCCATCGCTCGGTGGATAGTCCTGCCCTGGGAAGTCCCCCTGGAGGGAATGCAGACTTCTCTCTACCCTTCTCTGAGGGGAACTGGTCAAAAGAGAAAGGTGTTGCTGGCTCCAGTGGCCTGACCCAGTGGGGGATGCAAGCTGTAGAGGAAGCCCACCACCCCTCTTCTTGCAAGGCACACTTGCAAGTTCACTCTGTGCTTGACCTTAGAAATCTCGTCTTCACCAAACTGGCATCTGAGCAGCAACCTCGTTGGTGCTCACCAACCGGTATTTCCTTCTTGCCTTCTTGTTTCCTTCTTGCCTTCACCCTCTTTCCTTCCTCATTCCCGATTCCTGGAATCACTTCCTAGGTAACTGGCCCGTACCTGTTTGTCTGAGGTTTGCTTTCAGGGAAAGCCTAACCAAGACAGAGACAACAACAAAGTCAACAGTCACTGTGTAGTATATAGAAGAAGGAATATGCACCATGTGAAAGAACTGACCTGTAAATAGGAATTTTTTATATTTCCTTTTAGGATTGTTCATTGCTGGAGATACAGCTGAATTTTGCATGTTGACTTTGTATACTGCTACTTTGTTGAATTCATTTATTTCTTATAACAGTTGTGTTTGTGTGTCTGATCTTTAGAATTTTCTGCATGTAGTATCATGACATCTGCAAGCAGAAATAATGTTACTTCTTTTCTAATCTGACTTCTGTTTATTTCTTCTTCTTATCTATTTTTCTGGCTAGAACTTTGAATACTATGTTGAGTAAAAGCGGTGAAAATGGGTGTCTTGTATTTTTTTTGATTTAGAGGGAAATGCTTTTGGTCTTTTAGCATTGAGTTTAGTGTTACCAGGGCTTCCCTGGTGGCTCAGATGGTAAACAATCTGCCTGCAATGCAGGAGATCTGGGTTTGATCCCTGGGTCGGGAAAATCCCTTGGAGAAGGGAAAGGCCACTCCAGTATTCTTGCCTGGAGAATTCCATGGACTGAGGAGCCTGGTGGGCTACAGTCCACGGGGTCACGAAGAATCAAACATGACTGAGCAGCTAACACATATATAGTGTTACCTGTGGGCTTTTCTTATACAGCTTTTATCATGCTAAAGGAGTTTCCTTCTGTTTATAGTTTTGATTCTTTTTATCATGAAAGCATCTTGAATTTTGTTAAAAGCTTTTTCTGTATTAGTCTCATGATTATATACTTTTTCCATTATATTAATGTGATATATTAGGTTGATTGATTTTCATATGTTGNTGCTGAAGGAGTTTCCTTCTGTTTATAGTTTTGATTCTTTTTATCATGAAAGCATCTTGAATTTTGTTAAAAGCTTTTTCTGTATTAGTCTCATGATTATATACTTTTTCCATTATATTAATGTGATATATTAGGTTGATTGATTTTCATATGTTGGTTATCCCCTGGTCTTCTGTGTTTGGACAGTTTTCAACCCTGCCTCTGTGGTCTAGTTGCCATGCTCACTCTCATTCCTGAGTTGACTCCCTTGTGTCTGCTGAGCCTGATGGGGAAGGGGGAGAAGGAGAGATCCTTACATGGCTGCCTCTTCTGTGTTCCCACCTCCATTTCCCTGACATTGTTCTCTGCTTGGTCCCTTTATCAGCTATTTCTGAGCCTGAAGCATGTCAGGGCTACTCTCTCAATTCGTCCTTCCCTCCCCATGTCCATATGTCCATTCTCTAGGTCTGTGTCTCTATTCCTGCCCTGCTAATGGACTCATCTGTACCATTTTTTTGATTCCACACATATGCATTAATACACAATATTTATTTTCCTCTTTGGGTTTCCCTGGTGATTCAGCGGTAAAGAATCTGTGTGAGACGCTGGAAACTCAGGTTTGATCTCTGGGTCAAGAACATCCCCTGGGGGAGGGCATGGCAGGCCACTCCAATATTCTTGCCTGGAGAATCCCATGGACAGAGGAGCCTGGCAGGCTATAGTCCATGTGGTTGCAAAGGGTCGGACATGACTGAAGCACCTGAGCACACACATTTTTCTCTTTGTGACTTACTTCACTAAGTACGGCAGACTCTAAGTCCATCCACATCACTACAAATGACTCAATTCCATTCTTTTTTCATGGCTGAGCAATATTCCATTGCATATATGTACCATATCTTCTTTATCCATTTCTCTGTTCATGGGCATATAGGCAGCTTCCATGTCCTGACTATTGTAAACAGTGTGAGTAATTTAGTTGGAAAGAGACCTTCTCACTTATTTAGAAAACAATCTTTAGCAGCAATTAAACAGGAGCTGCTACTATGTTATTACCTAAAGATTCCATGAGAATTTCCAGAAGAGACACCTGACAGCCTAATAATTCAGAGGATTCTGACTGTACTCTGAAATATGAGAGCCTACATTTTATAATCGCAATATGTTAAAGGGTCATCTTTGTGCATTGTGTAGTAGGACTTGAAAGTCCTACTTCATTAAAAAATTTTTTTCCAAGTGTCTTTGTTCCATTAAAAGAAAAGCTATCATTTCTAGGTCAGTTAATAAATAAACTTCAAAAACTCAAACCATACTTTCTCTTTCCTTTTTCTGTTCAGCTTGATATAATTGAACACTGGAGTCTGAGAGGCCAATAAGGTATAGGGGTCGGACAGCCCAAATGGAAATAACTGACCATTAGCAGTTACTGGACTCTGGGTCCATAAGGAAATGATGGTGGTTTTGTGGAAGGCAGTAGAGGATTCTCAGTTGACTGAAACTTGGGTAGGAATTAGCTGCATAACTAAGTAACTGGATCTGTTTCTTTTTTCTGTAGTATGAAGAGTGTGAAAAGGCCATTTTAATGTTTTCATAGAGTGGCTTCTCTTGGAAAATATCCTCGAACATACCATGGAGCAGTGTCAACTGTAATATAAAATGTCCTAGAAACCTTATAATTTACGAGTTAAATGGCACACCTGAGGATTACAAGGTTTTTTCCATCCACTTGTAACAGCTCAATGACTGATTTAGCAGGGAGTAAGCAAGATGGATAATCCTGGTCACCTCAACATTTTTCCTGCTTGCTGACTTCAGAGATTTAGGGGTACAGAGTCTGCAGGATTTGTACATCTCTTTGGTGATATTTTAGAGTCAAACTCAAGAGATGAAGAGGAAGTATTGTCCTTAGATTGGTATCCATATTCCATTATTTGCAGATGGCTTTATTTTTCAGATAGCAAGCTCTTTGCAACTTCCCTGTTTTTCACGATCTGCTTGTAAAGATATAAGGGCACTGGACACTGTGTTTTTTCTCCGTTGACACCACTGCCCCAATAACTGAGGAATAAGGGAGCAGCGGAAGTAGTTTCAGGTTCTGGATTACTTCTTAACTTTCCTTTCCAACTCTCAGTTTCATTTGCTTGTTTTTAAACCTGTAAATTGGAACAATAATCAGAAGAGTACTTTTCCCTTAGGGTTATTGCAAGAATTTTCCTGTAATGATGTAAAGTAGCAGACATATAGCACCACTGACTCGATGGATATAAATTTGAGCAAACTCTGGGAGATAGTAGAGGACAGAGGAGCCTGGCATGCTGCAGTCCACGAGGTCACAAAGAGTCAGACACGACTTACTGACCGAACAACCAAGCAGACATATAGTTAGCATTTGTTGTTTTACTGTACACATAGCTAGTTGTTTCTAATGCGCTCAATCATCTGAATAAAAATGACTTTTAAAATTCAGGAAACGTTCATGCATTGGAATAATCTCTTGTGTGTAGAGACTATGTTATCAGTTTTATGGGTCTAATGATGCTGACTCGATGGACGTGAATCTGAGTGAACTCTGGGAGTTGGTGATGGACAGGGAGGCCTGGCGTGCTGTGATTCATGGGGTCGCAAAGAGTTGGACACGACTGAGCGACTGAACTGAACTGAATGATGCTGAAGTAGTCTTTTCTTATTGATTTGAAGAAATTAAGGTACTTTGCATTGTTTTCTTATTTTTTAAATAGATTCAATGTCTGTTTGTCTATGTCTCTCAGGACATAAAGTTCAGAAGAACGGATGCTGTTGCAGTATTTGCGTTTTAAAATGTGATTGTTCCATCAGAGTTACAGCAGCCCCAGTACTGACTCAGACTGTGGAAGAGAAGTCACTTTCTACCCCTGATTCCAAGATGTATCTCCAGGTGTTTCTGGAGTAACGGACTTAAAAGCACAGAGTGTTGGGGTTTAACTGTGAATTTTTTTTTTGCTGTTTGTTGCCTCATAGCCTCTTATTTCACTGAGTTCCAGAGAACACACAGTTTGGGTTGTTCAGCTTGGAACCATTGATGGGTGAGGAAGGATCACTAAGGAAAGCTTGAAAGTATCCATTGTATGAATGTGCCTCCAGTCTCCTTCACTGTAGGTGTGGCTGTAAGCCCTGTTACCACACCGTAGTTTTCTGTTCTTATCATACTATCTTTCCATATTTAAGATGGCAATTAAGTTAAATACCCTGAATTTATGTAGTTGGTCTATCAAATGAACTCCGTGCCAGCTGGTGTATCTTTGCATCGCTTTTTTTACATGGTGGTACTCAAAACCACCCTGGTTAATATTTTGTGAATATCAACCACAGAAAAGATGTAGGGAACATGATGGAGCAATTAAGAAAAAAATAGAAATGACTAAGTAAAACAGCAATAAAGTATCTTTCTGCCCACTGGTTTGGTATAGATAGGAATATATGTGTAACACCCAGGGTCAACAAAATCCAAGGAAAAGGACTCTCTCATACTTAGCCGTGAGGTATCAACTCACATACCTTTCTGGAGAGCAATTTGGTAATGGATATCAGAATTTTAGAAAAAGTGCCAGGTGCAAACATTCTCTTTTAGAAAAAATTTAGTCTATGGTAGTAATCTAAAGGAATAGGCAGCTATGTTTTACTATAGTTCTGTTTATAACAGGGGAAAAATCTCAAACAATAGCTCTAATAGTAGGGAATTGCAACAATGCAGTAGAATATTGTGAAGCCAATAAACTCACGCTACCAAGGAACATAAAATGCTTATGAAATATGAAGGAAAATGCAGTATAGGTTACAAAACAGTTTGAGCCCATTTTGGTTAAATTTTATATTTTGGTTAAGTTTTATATTTATATTGTATTTTGGAAAGATTTATATTGAAATAACAGTAGCTATATTTTAATGGCAATTTGAGTGATGCTAGTTATCCTTTATGATATATTATGCCTTTTTTTTTTTCAAATTGCTACAGTAAACATGTACTTTTGCAAGATGAGCAAAGAATGGTACTTTTTTGAGAATAGTGAGAATATTTTTTTTCATTCAGGGATTCCAAGTTCTCTGGGCTTGAATTTGGGTTGTGAAATTTTGGCTAATAAATGCAATAGATAAATCTAACTGTTATAGTTACTTATTTGTTTCTCAGTTAAGTGGATTATTTTTCTAATGCAATATAGATGAATTTTTGAGTAAAGATCAACTCTTAAAAAAAACACATCTTTTCTTTTTACTAAATGAAAACAGTAATATTGATGTTCTTATAAAAGGTAGACAAAAATCACAGGGCAATAAACTTGGTTAAGCTTGTTGAGAAAACATTTATGAATAAGTTCTTTTCAAAGGGTTTTGACCAACACTCCTTCAAACTGTAAATCTTTCTTGTCCTTCTGGGTGTTCTCTGTTTTGAATGTAAAAACAGAAAGACTTAAATAAGAAATCCTCCTCACCATCTCAGTTAGGCACCTTGTCACTTACTGCTCTCTGTAGACTTAATGTCAGTTCCTGGGTTCTAGCCAAGAGTTGCTTCTTAAGTATTTGCCAATAATTCAATATTTTTCTTAAAACAAGATGATGGGGACCCAGATGATTTATTCAAATGTGTTACCTAAAAGCCGATTTACTGAGTTCAGGTTAGTTGTCTTTGCCTGAGAACAAGACAAGGGTTTTCATACCCTGGACATAGGAATTTGGTGAATGATGAGATAGACCATTGGTCTGAGTTTATTAATTGGTCGATCTTTTAGAGTTTGGAGTAGCTTATGTTAAATTCTTTTCTAAGGAAACAGCAGAACTTTATCTAACATTTACTGGTTGGGGCTCTGATCGCCTCCCAGTTCTTGCGTCATTGCAAGGTGGGTAGCAAAGTGTGTTCTAAGCAACCTACCATTTGTTGGAAGAAAACGTCAGCAAAAAAGAAAAAACTCCTTTGCTTGCATTTCGTTCCTTTTACGGAAGACTGGGAATACCTGAGGGCCCAAGTGGAGGACTCTGCTCCTCAATTTCCCTGCTCTGGAGACCTCAGGGGATCCAAATCTACCAGTTTCTTCTCCTGAGTCTCTTATCTTGGTGCACATTGCAACCTTTTATATCAAAGTGATGAGCTCTTCACTTAGCATGTGTTGCAACCATCCCAACAAGAATGGGTCATTTGCATGATTCATGTATTGGGAAATGGTGGGGAGGGCATCTTCCTTGTTCTTTTCCCTGGAAATAAAATTTTGTCTAATATTTGTATTAAGAATGTTGGAGCTTCACTTTATTAAAGTTCTACTTTCCTTAAGAGCTTAAATCACATGATAGTACAGTTCTAGTCTTGCAAAAACTTACCTGAAGTTGTTTAAAGTATTTTTTAAACCAGCACAAATATGAATCTTTTGTTATAAGATAATTTTACCCTTGATTTAAGCCAATTTTCTAGTGTGTGTGTCTCTCTCTCTGTCTTCCTGAGCTGCCTGAAGGCCATATGTCCTTTCCCCAGGTAGAAAAAATTTTCCACTAAAGGTAAAAAATATCCAACTTTCAAGCCTAACCTGGAAATGCCACCTTTGACTTATCATTTCTGGCTTGTGCTTCTAAAAAAACACAAAGCAGTTTTCTTAACCATAACTGAAGCCATTTAAGAATAGTGTTTTTGGAGCCATGGGTCTGTGAATCTTCTCAAAACTCTTGGTAGAGGCAGCCATGAAAATTCTCGGTATGCTATGTATTAGATTTTCCCCTCTTTTTCTTAAGGAACTTCTTTAGGCTAATGTCACAGAAAGCTGGGACAGTGTTGTCTGAGAGATAGTGAAATAGCTGGACGAGATGCAGGATTGCAACCCGTAACGTATCCTCTCCTGAGAGTGGAAGAATCTAGAAAAAAAGTTTTTTTTATCACTTATTTCATGAGACTATCCCTAGAACACAGGCCCCCAAACTGCCCAGGGAGACTCTTTGTTTTGGGAAGATCCCTCAAAAGAACAGCCTTCCCCTGAAGCCCACTTTATTTGGGGTTCACCAAGATTAACAGCCCCTCCAGGAGTCTCTGACTGGTGGCTCAGAATTTCAACACGTACTAATCCCTGGTTCTTGGTCCTCACTCTCAGAGACTACCGGTGACTCATTCCAAGAGTCCAGGTGTGGAGGGAGAGGTCCATAGAGGAAAACACCAGGCTCGGAATTTATGTTTGTCTCAGGCCACATGTTCCCAGCGACATCTGGGCTGCTCAGATATTAATCTCTGGGACCATATGTCTGAAGCTTTTCATCACGGGGGAACAGCTGAAAGTAGTTGGTGGTGCTTCATGTGCTTCATGTTAGGTGTTGGAAGTATGGCCAGAATAGGACCATGTGTTTCTGGGCTCATGGGACCGTGAGGAGAAAGGCCTGCACTTCCTGTTACTTTTGAGCATCGTTTCATAGCTGCAGTGGTTAAAATCCAGGTAAGTGTATTCTCCAAATGTAAGGGTTGGGGCAGATGGAAAGATGTACCTTTTGTGGGACCATCCTATATCCTCTGTTTCCCTGGAGAAACTATATAACCTAGAACATCACCCATCTGCAAGATTTTTTTTCAGATTGTGTTTTCCCAAAAGTATAATATGCCAAAGTGTGAAAGTGTTAGTTGCTCAGTTGTGTCCTACTCTTTGCGACTCCATGGACTGTTCATGGGATTTTCCAGACAAGAATTCTAGAGTGGTTTGCCATTCCCTTCTCCAGGGGATCTTTCTGACCCAGGGATTGAACACAGTCTCCTGTATTGCAGGAAGATTCTCTACTGTCTGAGCCATCAGGCAAGCCCCTATAATATGCCAAAGATAATCCAAAACAAAAAAGAAGTAATACACTGTGTCTAGGGGAGTAATCAGAGTTGCTGAATTTCATATTCAATTATCTTTCTACAGGAGAAAAACATCTTATTTCATAGAGTTAAGAGTAGTAGTTAGTTAATTCAGGTATTTGATTTTGGGTGGTGAACATAAAAATGATACATACATACCTCTAATATTTTCATTTAGCTTAAAGCATCAGACCACATACCCATTTATCTGTCTTTTGATATAGGGTCAAGCCTTTGCTTTGTGGGTGTGGTAGTTGCTTGGAATTCCATTTTGCCTTTCTTGCAAAGACCACACCCCAGAAAACATATTTTCCAGTTTCTGGTTTGGATTTCTCTAAAGCAAGAGCAAGAATTGAAAGAGATATGGGCACAAGATCATTTTATATTTTGTGTGATGCATACTCCACTGCAGCATTATTTCAGGCACAACTAAATTGAAGGCATTTTAGTAACTTGTTTTAATTCCATTTATTCAAAGCATTCAATTGAGTGCTTATAGATACAATGCTCTCTTTCTTAATTCATTCAAATTTCATCAGTGTGTAATCAGTTCAATTCAGTTCAGTCACTCCATCGTGTCCAACTCTTTGCGATCCCATGGACTGCAGCACACCAGGCTTCCCTGTCCTTCACCCACTCCCAGAGCTTGCTCAAACTCATGTCCTTTGAGTCAGTGATGCCATCCAATCATCTCATCCTCTGGTATCCCCTTCTCCTCCTGCCTTCAATCTCTCCCAGCATCAGGGTCTTTTCAAATGTCACTTCTTCACATCAAGTGGCCAAAGTATTGGAGTTTCAGTTCAGCATCAGTCCTTCCAATGAATATTCAGGACTGATTTCCTTTAGGATTGACTGGTTATCAGAGTGTAATACTTAAATTTAATAATGACTACAATTTATACACAAGTTAAACACAATTGATAATTACGAAGTATGCAAGCCTATTGGTGGGTACATAGGTCCCAAGGATTGAAGAGGACCTGGATAGATTTGAGGGTTCTGTGTGGACATCAGTTAGTGTGTTTAGAGAAAATAGAAAGAATTAGTTAAGTTAGTGAAACCCTCAAGCAAGTAGTAGTTAAGATGCATTACATATGATGGGCTAGGTAAGTTTTCAGTAAAAAAATACTTCCCAATTGTTGAAGAACTGCAAACATTCTTCACGGTTTGCAAGAAAAAGTTTTAGATTTTTCTCCTGTTATGTGAGAAACGGACTTGCTGGGGGCTTTTCTGGGTCCTCAGACTGATGGAATGGCACCATCTGGAGCAGGGCTGGTGGCTGTGATTGGGTTCTTTGAGAGTCAAGTACTTGCTCTTAAAATTTCCACCTGGGAGTGACACTATGATGTCCACTCACATTCCACTGGCAAAAATAAGTCAGTGGCCACATATAACTTTATCAGGGCAAAGAAACATGCCCTGAACTTGGAAGGAAATGGAAACATTTGGTGAATGGCTCTAATGACTGGCTTGGACAGCTTTTAATTCTGAGAAATAGTATAGCTCTTTCTTTCAAAGTGCTTACAATCACTATTCTAATTGCATTATTGTCTCATCTGAGGAAATCCTCCAAACCATAGTATGAGGTTGGTACTATTATGCCAGTTTTATAGATGAGGAAATGAGACAGGCAGAGGAGATAAATTTGCTAAAGATGCATAAACAGTTGTCAGGCTTTCAGCTCAGGAGGCTTCATGGCAGTGTCCACATTCTGGCCACTGACAGCAGCTGCCTCTCAAAGGGAGTGGACTGGCGAGTGGACTCAAGTAGATGAGTGTTCGAGGTGATGATGGAGGCTTAGGAACATTAGATCTAGTTTTCTCACGCAGGACTCCAGAGTTTTCTCTGTAAAGTGGACTGGCATTATTTTTGCTCCACTATTTTCCCTACAGATGGTTTTAGAGCCATTGTCTTATATCTGCAACAAGCCATAAATCTCAGATCTGCACTGACCAGTATGGCCGCTAGCACCTACATGTTACTACTGAGCACTTGAAATGAGGCTCGTCTGAGTTGAGTTGTGCTATAATTGTCAAATACACCTAGAAATATATAGGTGTATTTCACTAACATTTTTCATACCGTGTGTTTAAATGATGATATTTCAGATGTGCTTGCTTGGTGCTTGTGCTCAGTCATGTGTGACTCTTTGCGATTCCCTGGACTATAGCCTGCCATGCTCCTCTGTCCATGGGATTCTCCAGGCAAGAATACTGGAGTAGATTGCCATTTCCTCCTCCTGGGGATCTTTCCGACCCAGAGATTGATCTTGCATCTCCTGCATTGGCAGGTGGCTTCTTTACCACTGAGCCACCTGATAAAATGTTTTTTTAAAGACTTTCTGAATGTGAATTTAAAATTTTTGAATTACATGTGTAGTTCACATTATATTTCTAATGGACAGTGATGCCCTAGAATCTCAAGTTTGATGAAAGATGGGTGGAGTTGATATCAGTTGGTAATTTGTATTTCTTAAGTAGGAAAATTAAAATGTTTCAGTGAACAAGTACAAACTTTAATGAAACTACTCAAGATAAAACAGAAACTAAATGGTGTTGTCCCAGAAAACCCAGAGTCTGCTGAAGGATAGACATTACAGGTTTCTTTAGCACTTAAGACTCTTAGAAGGTGAAGTATTTTTTTTTTTTCTAACCTGCTTTAGATGAATTCAGGATCTCCGAATGCATTTTTCACTTGTTAATTAATTCAGCAGCTATTTACTGAGGGTCTGTGTGTTCCCATGAGTGAGAGGCAGGGTCATAGTAACTCACCAGAGAAAGAAAACAGTTGGCTAGCCATAAAGATGTTGGCTCTATGTTCTAACACATGCAATACAAAGGGCTGCTGTCTTGAACGTTAAAAATGTTTCACATGGTGGTTCTGAAGATCCCATTGGGTGTATAACTACTGAAGTCCACTCCCTACCTGATGGGTCCCAGTGGGTGACAACCAGCCTGGCAGGGCTGTCTTGCTGACCTGCCATGAAGTCTTGGGGCCCTCACTCAGCCCTTCTGGAATTCAGGAGCCTTCATTGGCCAGACTCCATCTGCCTCATCTCCTGGTTTATGAACTGGTTACATCAGAATTGCCTGGGAAGTTTCAGGGCTCCACCCCAGACAGTCTGATGAATTAAGCTTGAGTCAGGTCTGGGAAATATATATTTTATGCATATCTCCTAGACTCTGCATACCTCCTACACCCTCCTCTAGGGTTTGGAAAACTTTGGGCTGAAATAGTGGTTTTCAGATATTTTTTTCTTAAGACCCAGAGTAAAAAATGCATTTTACTTTGAGACTTAGTATATAGATGTATAACTGAAAGAAAAGTGTCAGGGTTCCTATGGGCAAAGTTCTCTGAGATGTTCTACTTTGTTTTCCATTCTGTCTTATTTAAAATTTGTCTTTTGGGATCCGTAAGTTGATCCCACAACTTGTAATAGTTTGCAACTTGCCAATTGAAAAAGACTGGAAATTTTGGCCGTTTTCAGCTCTCAGAGATTAAATCAAACTCAGAAATCAGAAACTATGAGCGCTCTGAACTCAGAGATGATTATATAAAGCTTTTTAGGCTTTGCCTTCCACTTTGGAATTTCATCTCCTGAGATTCATCTCTTCACTGGTAAAAGGGCCAATAAGCCTGTACCAACTTCTCCATCATGAGAGTAATGATCTCCTAGATTATAATACACATAAAGTCCACATCAGCTTATCTGGGGTGAAAGCGATGAAGAATTCCAATGGGGCTCTGTGAGAGGTGCTCTGAACCTGGGAGGCAGACGGATGCTCTACTTAGAGCAGTCTCTTTCTGTTCAACTCCTTGGCATCTCCTTCTGTATCTCCAGGCCTCTGCCTGAAACTGGCCCTCTTTTCTGTTAGGTAGAGAAATCTGGACAAATCTTTCAAGTCTATCAGTGCTGGACTCCTCCAGATGGCCAGAGTTTACTGCAGAGACTGAGTTCCCCCCTCCTGCCTGCTCTTCCTCTCCTTTCCTCTCAGGAGCAAATGCAGGGCTCCAGGGGCCCCTGAGCCTGGGAGAGAAGGGCCCCACCCTCTGTCGCAGTGGCACACTGCCTGCTAAGGATGTCTAGGGTTTCCTTGTGCTGCCAGTCTACATAGCAGAGCAAGCTTGCTTTTCAGAACAGGACTGGTCCACCAAAGCCAAATGGCAGCTCTAGTCCTTGTCTGGTGTTTGTGTTCTGAGCTGAATGTTGAATTAACCAGCTGCTTCTTCCACCTCGCTCACACTGTCCATCTTTTGGATAAATCTGTTAGTTCTTCAGACCACACAAGTGAAAAGGGTACTTGCAAATAACTTTTCTGCCCTCTGACTTCACTTTAACAGCCCTCCAAGGAAATAAGGTCGCAAGTTCACTGATGGCAGGAAGGGCCCACTGGTGGCCTGAGCGATCCCACACGTTTACTGTCCCATTCCTAATTCATAAAGAATCCACAGTGCTGGGGGAGCCCAATGACTTTTCCATGTGTTTGGTATTTTTAGTTCTAAGCACTGTCTTCAGCGCTCCTCCAACATGTGTTTGAGAAAGACCCAGTGGCCCCATATTAAGATAATTATTTTCACTGCTGTTTTGAAATACCACAGTGGTGCACCAAGAAACTTCCTACCCAGTAACCTGCACAGTTGGTTAAACAAAAATTGATCCCTAGTCAATCCAGTGAATCTAATACATTGTAGAGAAATACATGATTTCATCACCTACAGTATGAGCACCAAAGGGAGCTTACTGACCTCACTGGAGGTGTTGATTCCCTCCGTAATAAATGGATCGGCCGTCAGCTGGTGCTAAGCAATCAGTGATCTCACGAGGCTCACTGCTGCAATAAACAGGAACAATACGAGATGGAGTGGCAGGCCGGCGGGGGGCAAAGGAGGGGCATGAAATTCTGCCCAGAGCAAGCAGGACTGCCCGGAATCCATCTTAACAGACTCAAACATAAATTAGCCTCTATAAATCTTGAGTTGTTGCTTTCTTGACATATATGTCTTGCCAAAGTATTACGTTCTTGAAAGAGTCGTGTAAGTAGATTAAATGGTTTCTGTCCTTGGGAATGTGAAAGCCTTTATTTGTTTTGTTAAGACAAATCTTTAGGTTATGCGGCACACAGATGTCCAGGGTAAATGCTTCTGACCCATTTCAACATTTCTTAGCTGGAACTGAGGTCCAGTTTCTGCAGCTGGTGTCGAGTTCGACTCATTGGGCAGCACCTGACAAAACCGTGAGGCTGGAAATGCTCTGTCTGATGGCTCTGTGGTGTGACTTTTAATGGCAGGACTGAGGAAACTGAGATAAATTAAAACCTAATTGGGTATGTTAACAGTTTTAGCAGTCTGCACAGATGGATCCCAGGAGGACACTTGAAAAGATGTTACAGGGGAGATTCTGTTGTAAGACTTCACTGCAGAATGTGACCTACACATCCTCTTTCCAATCCATTTCTCAAGGCTGAGTTTTCTTTATATTTTGTATGTTATGTTCCCTGAGTGTAAATGTCAGATTCACCCATCCACCCTAGCCTCGTTCAGTCCATGGTGAGGGGTTACTACGTAAATGTCTCAACTTGAAAGCCAGGGAACATTCATCAGAGAGAGGAAATTTTCAGGGGGATGGCTCTATGCTAGCAGTGCTCTTCAGGCAGAAATTATAAGGAGTCTCAGTTGCTTTCAAAGTCCTCTCCATTGCTTCTGCTGTCCACATAGCCATCACCTGCAAACTCTGTTTTGCAACTTGAGCTCAACTTCCAGGGCGAAAACTCGCTGGGTGTCTTACAAGGAAAACAAAATTCCCCTTAGGTCTTCCATCAAGTCTAGGTGCCATTGTTTTTCTCTGCTTGCTATTGTTCCGTTGGCTGCTAACTTGGAGCATGCTGGAGAAAGTGAAGGCTTGGATGAGGATTTTTTTTTTTTTTTTAGTTTCTTTGAAACAGAGCCCCTTCAGTCTCTGAGTAAGAGATTGAATAGCAGCAGGATGATAATGCTCTAAAGGAGGTTGAAAAAGAAATCTAAGATTCCCCTTTTTCTTGCAATGGGAGAGAACCTGGGAAGCTACTCCTTGGGGGGTTTGGTGATGTATCCTAAAGTGGCTTTCCCAGGGCTGATAGTGTTACTGAGCCCAAGTTTCTACTGCTTGCTGCCTGACAGGCCAATATATTGAGAGGTGGACAGCCTACAAAATATTAGTCTCCCAAATACACAAAGAGCTCATACAGCTTACTATATATATATATACATGTATATATATATAATTATTATATAAACTCAATCAAAAAATGGGAAGAAGACATAAATAGACTTTTCTCCAGAGAAGACGTACAGATGGCCGAAAGGCATGTGAAAAGATGCTCAACACTGCTGATTATCAGAGAAATGCAAATCAAAATTGTGACAAGCTACCACTCCTCACCAGTCTTAATGGCCATCATTAAAAAGTCTACAAATAAATGTTGGAGAAGATGTGGAGAAAATGAAATTGTCTTACACTGGTGGTGGGAATATGGCATATCAATGGGAGATGTCTGTCTAGATTAATGTACAGCCCAGCTTTCCAAGTTTGAATGAATATCCTTACGGACGAAGGTTGCTGACATCAGCAGTCTCCACTATCTTGTGTTTCCTTTATAAAAGGAAAGGAAACGACTTTCACCTTAAAAAAATTTATTTAACTGGAGGCTACTTTACAATATTGTAGTGGTTTTTGCCATCCATTGACATGAATCAGCCATGGGTATACATGTGTCCCCATCCTGAACCACCCCTCCCCATCTCATCCCTCAGGGTCATTTTAAAAAGGACCAATAGTGATCTCTTCTCCCATTTAATGCTCTGCAGCCATGCTGAGGCTGGTTGATGTGCTGGAGTGGGATCATTCCTCTCAAGGCAGGACAGGAAGGAAGTAAACAGAGAAAGCAACCTGAAACCAGGCAAACCTGTCTCTGAAGATGCCATGTGTTCTCAGGCCTGCTCCCTTTTGATTGGACTCCAGAGAAGAAGGGAAGGCCCTCACGGAGCCTCCTTTGTAAACCCTCTGTGCATCCTCCCTGCACCTTTCCTAGGCCCTTTCCCTTTCTAAAGAGGAACCCCTGGAGGATGCCCATCAGAGCAGGTCTATTGGAGATCGGTCTCTGCTGGGCCATGGCTGTGTTTTTATAGTCAGCTTATGAGAGAGTGCTTAAGCATGCGTGCTAAGTTGCTTCGATTGTCTCTGACTCTTTGTGAGCCCATGGACTGTAGCCCACTGTAGCCCAGAGAACCCAGGCTTCTCTGTCCATGGGTTTCTCCAGGCAAGATACTGAAGTGGGTTGCCATTTCCTCCTCCAGGGGATCTTCCCGACCCAGGGATTGAACCTGTATCTATATGTCTCTTGCATCAGTAGGTGGGTTCGTTACCACTCGTGCCACCTGGAAAGCCCTGTGCATTTAACAGGTTGATTCAATTACTCCAGCTTCAAAAATTTGGAATGGCACAGTCTGAAGAGCTCTGAATTTGAATAAAGCCTAAACTAGCTTGAAAGAAAGCCCTGGGTTTGAAGGGGTCAGTGCTAAAATGAAAGAATGTCAAAGACAAAATTATGTTACAGATTGTTTTAACAGACTGCATACATTTCCTATTGTATGTGTATCTGTGTAAGCATGTGCCTTAAATGTGTGTGTGGGTTATGTATATATGCTTAAATGTATGTGTGATGTGTATGTGTGTGTATGCCTTGTATATGTATATGTGTTTATGTATATGTATGTGTCTGTGTGTGTCTCTGNGGCCATGGCTGTGTTTTTATAGTCAGCTTATGAGAGAGTGCTTAAGCATGCGTGCTAAGTTGCTTCGATTGTCTCTGACTCTTTGTGAGCCCATGGACTGTAGCCCACTGTAGCCCAGAGAACCCAGGCTTCTCTGTCCATGGGTTTCTCCAGGCAAGATACTGAAGTGGGTTGCCATTTCCTCCTCCAGGGGATCTTCCCGACCCAGGGATTGAACCTGTATCTATATGTCTCTTGCATCAGTAGGTGGGTTCGTTACCACTCGTGCCACCTGGAAAGCCCTGTGCATTTAACAGGTTGATTCAATTACTCCAGCTTCAAAAATTTGGAATGGCACAGTCTGAAGAGCTCTGAATTTGAATAAAGCCTAAACTAGCTTGAAAGAAAGCCCTGGGTTTGAAGGGGTCAGTGCTAAAATGAAAGAATGTCAAAGACAAAATTATGTTACAGATTGTTTTAACAGACTGCATACATTTCCTATTGTATGTGTATCTGTGTAAGCATGTGCCTTAAATGTGTGTGTGGGTTATGTATATATGCTTAAATGTATGTGTGATGTGTATGTGTGTGTATGCCTTGTATATGTATATGTGTTTATGTATATGTATGTGTCTGTGTGTGTCTCTTTGTGTGATGTGTGTGCCTGCATGTGTATGTATATGTGTCTCTGTGTACATGTAAATGTGTGCATGTGTATGCATGTGTGTTATGTGTCTCTGTGTGCTCCTGCATGAATGTGTGTACATGTGTGCCTATGTGTGCATGTGTGTGTGCATGTGTGCTAAGATGCTTCAGGTGTGTCCAACTTTTTCTGATCCTATGGACTGTAGGGTCACAGTGTGTCCACCAGGCTCCTCTGTCCATGGGATTCTCCAGGCAAGAACACTGGAGTGGGTTGCCATGCCCTCTTGCAGGGGTCTTCCTGCCTCAGGGATCGGCCCATGTCTCCTACATCTCCTGCATTGGCAGGTGGATTCTTTACCACTAGTGCCACCTGTGAAGCCCGTGTGCATGTGTATGTTTGTGCATGTGTATCATGTGTATGTGCGTGTGCGTGTTGGGAAAGGTGGGGGTTGGGGAAGAGGATCAGACCCTCATGTAGACTTTCCCTAAATCATGGTTTCCCCCCAGTTCTCACTTATCCACCCCTCTCCACGCACTTGGTTGAGAATTACTGCTAAAATGACACAATTCCTTATGGGATGGGTTATTTCTCTACAACGTGTGCTGAGGAATAAAAAAAAAGGCTGGGAACCACTGTATGCAAGCATCCTGAGGAAAGATTGGAGCCCAGAGAAACTCAACAACTCTTTCAAAGTCTCACTGCAAATCCAGGGCCAAGCCTGACTCCCCGACTTCCCTTTCAGACTCCATCCCACCCTATAGCATGGCTAGGATAAGAACAACTTGCCCTAGAACACGGTCACAGCCCCAGGCACATCCTCCGTCAGGTATGAACTCTCATGTTAAAGCATTCAAGTTTATTTCCTTGATACCAAAGGACACACACACCAAAAAACAAACACTTTCTCCTAAGTGCATTTTCTCCTTATGTGAGCTTAGTGGGTGACGATTTCTAATAAAATGTTGCTGCAGCAGCTCAGATAAGGAAGATGAGGGACGCTGACTTCTGGTTGCTGGGCCAGCGTGCTGCTGGCTCTGGCTCTGGGCGGTGCTGGGCAGGTGTAGACCCTCTCTACTCGTGTAGCTCTCCGCTGTTGGGTGGGGCCATCTGGAATCGGTGACTCAGGGTTCTGTGGGGACTGAGACTGACTCAGTGTAACAACTTTTCTGGGGCTAGGAAGACCACTGATAATACTTTCCACTGAGGATAAGAAAACAAAAGTGTCGTGGAGATTTTAAGAGTGTGAGTTCTGTACCCTTGAGTTTTGGTGTGCACACGTTGCTATGTGCCGATAGCACCCATTTGTGCCTGTTTTCTTCTCGTCATCAGGAACACATGTAACAGTTCATCGGCTGAACATTTGGTGACTTGTGTTAACAACTTTGTTTTTCTCTCTTTAGGATTAAGAGTGAGCACGTGTCTACCTGCTCTTGGCGCTTGGTTGGCAGGTGATGGATCATGGTTCATCTGCTTCTCTTCATCAGCATCTCAACACTGAGCCTCCTACTCACCTCTCCACCTCCTGGCTTGCCTGCTCCAATCTACTCTTTCCCTGTAACGAGAAACATCCTTCTGAGATTAGAATATGCACAACTTTCCCTCTTGCTGGAGCCCATCATTGGCTCCTACTGACTCTGGGTTGAGACTTAAACTCCTGGGAAATGGCTCACAAGGGCCTGGGTCATCCAGCCATTGGCCTCACCTCTGGCCTCATTCAGCACTGCCCTCTTCTACCCTTTGTGCCCCAGCCTTTCCAAGTGACTTTCTGTGCCTTGGACCAGCTGTCTTCTTATTGGAACTTCACCTGTAGTTTTCTTTCCTCACTGCTCCTGGCCATGGAAAACCACTTTGCTGGTCCAATTTCATCATTCCTCTCGCTGTCCATGTGCCTGCAATGAGCTCCTTGTGGACAGAGCAGTCAACTCTGGTCTTGACCAGAAGACTTGCTGTGGCCAGTTGCATGTGGATCGGTAGGATGTTTCTCTGGGAGGTGTGGGCAGGAGAAGTCCATCTCAGATCAAGTACCATATCTGGTAGAGGTCAGGATCTCAGGATGTGCTAGAGAGCATTCATTTTATAACAGAGTAAAAATAGATGAAGTCCATTTCTTTTCTATTGAAGTCATTTTCCAGAAACTGTTTTTTTTTTTTTTTTTATGTTTTCCTTATTTTTTCCTCAAGCCACTAATGTGCATAAGCCAACTGAGTGAAAAAGTCTGTATTCAAAGCTGACCTGAAATAGGTACAGACCAGGAGTCACTGTCTGTCCCGGTACCAACTGAGGGCCATCTGAACTATCATTAGTTTTAGGAAAAAAAGTATTTCCAGGTTTTCATTCGAATGCATATGGAAATACAATAGGATTTTACTTCCAAAATCTGGCATGCAGGTGTTGGCATTCCAGTTACCAATGCTGTCATCCAGACCAGCCCAGTATATTCTCAGAGCTGATTTCCACATTGGTAAAAGAGAACAAATGCCATCAAGTAGAATCACTCTGAGAATTAAATGAACGAATATACAGTGGATACAAACATTTGGTAAACCCTAAGGTACAATACGGAGAAAGCAATGGCACCCCACTCCAGTACTCTTGCCTGGAAAATCCCATGGACACGGAAGCCTAGTGGGCTGCAGTCCACGGGGTCTCTGGGAGTCGGACACGACTGAGAGGCTTTCCTTTCACTTTCCACTTTCATGCATTGGAGAAGGAAATGGCAACCCACTCCAGTGTCCTTGCCTGGAGAATCTCAGGGACAGAGGAGCCTGGTGGGCTGCTGTCTATGGGGTCGCACAGAAACGGACATGACTGATGTGACTTAGCAGCAGCAGCAAGGTGCAATACACATGCTATTTTCTTACAAATGATGATGTACCTCTGTTAACCAGCCTGTTTTTGTTCACAAGCTAACAGGAATCATACCTTACTCTACTGGAAAGAGCTTATCATGAGATAGATATGTCAATGTTGTTGTCATTGTTTCATGGCTAAGTCATGTCCAAATCTTTGTAACACCATGGATTGTAGCTCACCAGGCTCCTCTGTCCGTGGGATTCTCTAAGCAAGAATACTAGAGTGGGTTGCCATTCCCTTCCTAACCCAGGGATCGAACCTGGGTCTCCTACATTGGCAGGTGGATTCTTTACCACTGAGACACCAAAGAAGTCCCAGATATGTTCTTACTTTCTCTTAAAATTTTATACTTGTGAATAAGTCAGAAACCACAGGAAGAACTAGTCAGTATGATGGTAAGATATTGAAAACCAGTTGGAGATCATTTGTACTTTATGGTATTTGAGATGTGTTTTCCGCAGCTTGGAATCAACCATGCTTCTGATCAAATGTGTCCATCTTCTAGCTCTATGTTTTCTGTGCTATTTTCTATTAGAAAAGTTTCTTTTTCTCTATGTGGTGCAGAATGTGGAGTTCCTGGGGAAAGAGAGAATTACCTATGTCTCCATTTGGAGTTGGTTTCATAGGCAGCAGGTCCCAAATGAACCAGCTCTTATGAAAGAGATGACAAGGTCTCTGAATGCAAAACTAGCAATAGAAAGGACCCTGGCAAGTTCAGCCACACTTAACTATAGGATATGGTATTAAAACTGTTTATCTATTCCAAGAATGTCATCATCAGACCCAAACCAGTGACTCAGGAGGCATAAGTGGATTCTTCAGATAAAGGGGCCTGTACATGTGAACTGAAAAAGTCAGTTCACTCAATTCTAAAAAACTCTGGAGCCCAAGTAACCCAGCCATGAAGCCCCAAGAGTATAATAATCCACTTTCTTGTCACTGAACTGGCAAGATGCCAGGAATCCTGAGTGGCTGGTGACCATGCCCACCTTCAGGTGTCTACACTGGGGAAGGGAGTATTTTGGAGACCATAAGCCTTGATGTGCGAATATGTTGGAAGCACAGACAGCATCAGTGCTAGCAAGCTCATGGAGGCTGAATGCTCACAAACATTAATTATCATTGTCGATGTGACCTCAGGGGTACCCGGGAGGCTGGTGAGGCTTCCGTATATTTGAATTGCATTAGGATTTAGGTTGCAAATTGTCCAAAACAAAAAGCATCTGTACTCATTTTGCCATACATTGACATAAATCAGCCATAAGTGTATCTGAGTTAAATGAGGACAGTATTGTAAAGCAAAACAAACTAAAAAAATAAAAATTAAAAAAAAAAAAAAAAAAACCACCTTGAACATCTGGTAAAAAAAAAAAAGCATCTGAAGAGTTAAACATCCTCTCTTGACTGAGTGAATAGTGTCATCTTAGTCTAAGCTTGCCTTTCTTATCAGAGTGTTAGTATATGTAGATGCGCGGAGGCCCACAGATGGGTACCACCACCCTAGGGAAGTTGGGGTGACCTGAAGACTGGGTCTTAGATTGCCATGTCTTTCAGGGGTTTCCTGCCACCGTGGAAAGGAGCCAAAAGGTGTGCAGTCTAGTCAGAGTATGCCTGTGTGACAAGAATTAAAAGCGACTTGAGAGAAGACCTAGGAGTCCAGGCAGCAAGGGCTGAGTTGGAGGCTGGAAGGGAGGCCAATACAAAGCTTTCTGAGGGGACCCAAAGTGGAAATGAGAGTCAGACCCATGCCAGGGAAAGCCAAGAGACTGGGTTCTGTTATGTCTGATGGAGGCTTCACCTTGGGACTTTTTAGGACCTCCCATGAGATCATCAATTCTTTCTTATTCCTAGTGAAACTTGTTTGTATTTGGTTTCTGAACCCAGAAGAATACAGACAGGGTCTGAGTGCAGAGTCTCCCAGGGGGCCATGTATAACAACAAAATACACTGCCGGAAGAGGGTGGGGCCAGGGCTGCCTCACTCATGCACCACAAGGTGGCCCAGGTGGGCTCAACCTGGCAGATGAACATGGGTCCCACCTCTTGTATTGAGACAGAGGTGGAGGGCTTGGTGGTGGACGTGGAGCTGGGCCTCCGGGTCATAAGGGTTTAAGCTCTTAAGTCTGAGCCCCCTGTGCAGTGGCCATTTTGCTGGGTGGGAGCAGAGGCAGAAGGGGTGGTTCTGTTCAGCCACTGGGGACACACTTGGCAGATAAAGAGGAAATAGCACATGTCCCACCCTTGTGCTCCCAAATCTCATTCCCAGGAGTCTCAGCAAGAATCCAGGCCAGGGCTGAGGCTAGAATCATTGTTTCCAGGGATGACTTGGGTCTGTTTCAGAGCTGATCCCCAAAACTTGATCTGAATTTCATTTATCACCAAGCATTGAACTCCTACTGCATGCCAGCAATAAATTATCGAAGATTCTCTCAACTCACCTACAATCTAGGGGTCAAATAGGGTCATGAGTACAGCTAGAAAAATGTGATATTAAGGATGCGATAGAGGCACAATGATTCAACAATCACTGACTCATCAGAAAGAATGGAGACCAGTAGACAGTGGAACATCTTCAAAGCATCAAAAGGGAAGAAAATCAACTATCAAAACAGAATTTCATATCAAGCAAACACATCTTGCAGGAACGCAGGCAAAATAAGGATGTTTTAAGATAAAAGCCTCAACCACAACATATCCCTCCAAAAAGGGATTCTTCAGACAGTAGGGAAATAATACCAGATGGAAGGTCTCTTCTGTAGGAAGATAGGAATTAATAAATATGTGGGTAAAAGTTATTTAAGAGAACAGTTGATTTTTTTTTCATTTATTTAAAATACTTGTTGCTTTCTAAAGTGGGGAGTGGGAAAGTACAGCCTGTGGCCAAATTTAGCCCAATACTTATTTTTGTGATAGTTTAGTTGCTAACTTGTGTCTGACTCTTTGCAACCCTGTGGATTGGTAGCTTAGTTTTATGAATAAAACTTTATTGGAACACAGCCATGCCATTCTTTTTCTTGTTGTCTGAGGCTGCTTCTGTGATACAACAGCAGAGTTGTGTAGCATGGCATAAAGTGAACAGCCCCGGAGACTGAAGTATTTGGCTCTTCACAGAAAAAGTTTGTCAACTCTTGGTTTAAAGCAGAAATAGTAACACTGGGGGTTACAACATGTGCAGATGTAAGACATATGACCACCACCTGGCCCGCATGGTTGCAAGGCTCTTACCATCAAAGAAGAGGGACAGTGTTAATGCTGATGGATAGATATTGAGGATAGTTTCATCTCTAGCACAACCACTGAACAATAATGCCCAGAGGCATAGCTGTATAGCAAATACAGTAAAAATGCAGTCCTAATATTTCAGGACCTTAAATCCATTGTGCTTAACTACCAGTCACATGTCGATCAGTGGTCCCTCATCTTAAGTGGGATCCAGCTTTTGCTTGAACCACCTGTGCGTGCTCCCTGCTCCCAAGATAATTAGCCATAAAAACGGGGTCTCTTTGGTTATGAGTACAAAATAGTTTTTTAAGATACAGTTTAAAAAAACTGAAATATAGTTGATTTACAATGTTGTGTTAATTTCTGTGTACAGCAAAGTCATTCAGTTATACATATATATATTCTTTTTTATATTTCTTTTTGTTATGGTTTATCATAGGTTACTGAATATAGTTCTCTGTGCTCTATAGTAATTACAAAATGTTTTAATAGAAAATTGACACGTTGGTAGAACTGATCTCTTGATGCCCAGGAAACTTTGTTTTTCCCTCCCTGACACTTGGCAAATCTGATAAAGACATCGAGTACCTGCCAGGGTAATTTACCGTCTTCATGTTTGTTTTGGGTTCAGGCCCCAGATGACCCATAAAAAGTTGTGGCACTCCTGGGAGAATGGAATAATAAAGTACAGACTTTCTTGAAGGCTTTTTCTTATTTTTCAAACATGCCTTAGTTATTCGTTATCACCTAAAGCCATGAAATACTTTTTAAAAGATGCGTTCTTTTAAAAGAGGCTCTTCCTTTCTCTTTTTGCAAGGATATGCTAGGGCAAGGGCTGTTTATAATTTTAGTTTTTATTTTTAAAGTATTTTAAATATCTCACGCATCCAAAAGTAAGTGAAATAACGTTAGATTCCTATTTGATAGCTGTCTTATTAAACTCTCCTAAGTCGTTAGAACATGTTGTAGAAGACTGTTCTGTAGCAGAAACTTGTAAACTATTTTGAGGTTTCTCCTACTAACAAGAGCTGTGAAAGGGAATCATGGATATTTAAAAAGTAGTTTCTCTGCTCAGATCAGGTGATGCTCGAGTGTCAACTGTAATGGGACTGTCTCCTTGGACACATTGCCCTTTTGCTCCTAAAGTTCAGGATTCAGTTTCTCCTGACTACAAAATGGATTTTTAATAAAAGCTGTACAGTGAAATATCTGATGACTGCTTTCAAGTCAGCCAGCTGTCAGGATTCCTCCTGAACCACAGGGCATCCATGGGCAGCATCCAAGGAAGCACTCTTAGGTCCTCCTGAAGCGTCCCTGGGAAGACCCCGGCCCCTGTGATCTTCAGCCCCACAACATCACAAGCTACACAACTCAGGCCTTACTGCACAGCTAGGGCTTATTCAGTGTCCCTCAGAATGAATTCTAAACTAGTTTATCCACAAAATCACATGTTTTATACATAAAATGTCCAGCTTCCTGTCTCATCAGAAATGATGTCATTTCCCAAAGTATGACATTGCATTGTATAATTTTCCATTCTGTTTCTTAGGAAACATTGCACAGGACGGAGGTAATTAATTGAGTTAATTGAGGATAGAATTCAAGAGTGAATATTCAGTACAAGGACTTTAGAGAGTGACTGACAGTGGCATTGGAGTTGGTTTGCCTTTTCATTTATAATACTGCCCTTTGGTAGTGGGGAATCTGAGCTTCAGACAAAGCTGAAATAGATACCTGGAAGAAATACCTCTTTTCAAGGCTTTGCTCGTTCTGCAATAGCCTTGAACTCCCCAACCTGCCATGTGTGGATAGGCTGCAGATGGACTCACCGGAAGGAATCCAGTGCCTACAACACAAGGAAAAGGCAAGTCTCTCTGGGAAACACAGGGTATCCGTGTTGCTGCCATATGGTGTTCAGACTAGAGATTGGAAGGAGTTCCATGGTGCTTCTCTAAGACAAAAGCAGATGTGCTGTCTGGTTGGTGTTAACCGGTATGCGAGCAACTGTAGTTTTCCTTTTTTAAAAATAAATTCCAGAGGTTTTCCCAAACTTTCAATAGCATTGCCTGTTAAGGTGAATTAAGCTGCTTCAGACTCTGCCATGTAAATATTTCTAAGCCTTAATAAAGTAACATGACTATTGGCAGATAAACTAGGTCCTGGGCAAGAACTATCCAATTTAATCCTTACATCCTTATCATGGAGACAGTAACATTATCCCGGTTTTAAACTGAGGCATGGGACAGTCCAAGATCAGAGAGACTGCAATAGCAGTCTCTCCAGGAAGCCTGATTCCAGAGCCCACCTTCTTACCCATCATCTAGTCAGTAGGAACTATGAAACTCTGCACAGATTAACATCCAAATATTGTAATATTCACTTGCACTGAATGACTGGTTATAAGGCAACTATCAGCGAATCGCAGGTGACATTGAGGCAAAGAGAACTGCTGTTTGTCATCAACTTCTCCACCTCCACTGTGACCATTGCTGTCTTAACTACAGTTTGTTGAATGATAATTGAAACTGCAATGGCATTTCCTCAAGAGAGTCCCTGGGATCCACAGTTACAGCTGCTTCCCCATACTGGAAATTCTTCTGTGGTTTACAGAAATTCTCACAATATTTATTGAGTACCTGTGAAGAATCAGGCATTGTGCTAGGAACTGTAGGAGATCACAGAAAGAATAAGGACAATCTCTATCCTTCAGACACTTAGACTCTTGTAGGGAGAGATAGAAGTTGACTCAGGTGATCACTGAGGTCTAAGTAAAGTGCAAGTGGAGTAGAAAAGAACATGATTGGAATTTCCTGTGGCAATCGGGGGAGCCTACCTGGAGGAAGTGAGACTTGCTCAGGGTTTTGAACAATGGAACAAGTGAAACTTTGAAAAACAAAGACCAGGCAGTGTTGGTAAAATAAGAAAAACATTGGACCAGGAGTGAAAACATAAATTAAAAAAAAATCTAGGCTTATTTATAGTTCTTACAATTCCTGAGAATCTTTTGCCAAATCATTCAGTTTATTTGTGCTTTAACTTTCCCAGTTGAAAAGTGGAAAACTGAATCATGGGGTTCTAGTAAGAATGAAATGAGATAATATATTTAGAATAATTTGTTAATGAAGAGACCATAAAGCACTGAATCTTATTTGTTGTTCAGTTTTTGGAAATATTATTTAAGAAAAAAAAAAAAACATGAGCAAAGACACACAGCAATTATTTTATAAATCTCTCCCTAGTAAATTCCTGAGAATGTCTATATTGGATACCCATTATTTGCTGGGCACTTTACACATACTGTCTCATTTCAACAAAACTTTCTGTCCATTTAATTGGATGTGCTGCTACTCTTTCCCTGCCTCTGGAGGGTGACAGCACCATGGTTTTTCTCTTTATATTCCAAAGCCTGTAAGAACGCTTGGCATATAGTAAGTGCACAGGACACACTCGGTGAATGAAACCTTGGCATTATCTGGCATGTGGTAGGGGTTTTATGAAACTTCAACGGTTCCAAACAGATTGGAGTAGGTGGAAAAAAAGGATGGATGGCTAGAAACGCCCTCCATCTTGGCCCATGGGCTCAGAACAGAAATAGCACCTAAAGATTTTGTATATCTCAATGCAGTGGACATTTACACTGAGACACAGTGATGCTTCTTTGTCTCATTTGGAGTGTTTTGCATGTGCCTTCATCTCTTCCATGCTGTCCTTGGGCACCAGAGCACCAAGCTCACTGCAGCAGCGACCCTCAGTCGTGCATTGCCGTGCCCTCTTTGAAGGCAGCAAGTTCCCCAGTCACCCTCTCCCTAAGCCGGTGCATCTGTGAGCTGCCCACATGCACCAGAGACTTCACACCCTTGTCAGATGTCACAGCTGGCTTTCCTTCTGAAGTTGTAGTTGCAGCAATCAGGGTATGTAGGAATGTAAACCCAGATGAGATTGGGCCTCAGGCTTTCTCCACGTGGGAAGAATGCAGGGGGTGCCTCCCCATCCATCTTGTAACTCAGACTTCAATCATGTTTCCCAAAAGGTCTTGCTTTCCACAGGCACGAGGAGTGAGAAGTAGGGGTCACAATGGGTAATGGCATTGCTTCGTCTTGGGGATGGAAGAAGAAATATTTCTGTTCCAGAGGATGGCACTATGGGTGACCACCGTGAGGCAAAGGCCAGATGCATAGTCCAACCAACAGCACCACCAGCGTCCTGGCAATTGAAGAGCCTGAGAGAGGCAGCTAGAACCATCAGAGTGGTAGGCAAAGATCAGAATTCACAGACCGTGTTCCTAGCTTTCCCAACCCCTTTGTGTGGGAGACCCAAGAAGAGGAATTAATAATAATAATAAAAAAAAAACAGCAGGGGGAGAAATGACAAGTCAACCTCCTAGATCTTCCTTGTTAACTTCTGTGTTGCAAGACAAAGAGAAGGGACTTCTAATACCACAAACTGACATAAATAAGACAAATCAGATTAAAGCTAACCTAAAGCAGCTGAGCCTTTTGGGTTTACAGGGGATTAATGTGGCATTGGTATTTATGTGTCCTTTTCCCCAGGATGAAGTGACATATCGCCTACCACTGAACCAATGCAATGAAATCGTCACCATGCTTTTCTGGTATTTACAAGTGTGTCATACTCACCACTATGGAAGTAGATACAGACGTGTGATAAAAATGATCAAGTGAATGCCACTTGATGGGACATCTTGTCATGGCTTCAAAATAAACAGTTTCTATGAATATCACGTAAGCACAAAAATCCTCTCTTTTGTTCTTGCTGGTGTAAGTCATCAAGCTCTCTTAATGCTTTTCCTGTAATATATACATTTGGAGAGGATTATTTCTTGGAAATGAAAGTAACTTATTCATAAAATCTTTCCAAATGTGTCAGAGTATCAACACGCAAGGGATAAAAACAAGTGCACCTCTTTGTAACCAGCAGTTATAGCCGTCAAACGTAATTGCCCCAAGCTGTGGTTGCTGCCACATTTTTGAGTGTGTATGTCAGCATAACTACAAGGGTAAGTGGTTTCTTGGATAAAAAATTAGTGTGCACAATTTCCAAAACATGTAACATTTATAATTAATCTACATATTTCGCTTCGGTCAAGATGTTGACAGGGTGGTAATGCTGTTGCATTTATGGTGAATTCAAATATGTGAGTGATGCTTCTAAAGTACCAGAGCTCTGGCCTCCAGTCTGCCCATAAAAGGGGCTCTGCCCGTATCTCTCTCCTCTCTCTGCAGAGATAGTTGTTGTTTAGTTGCTAAGTCATGTCCGACTCTTTGCGACCCCATGGACTGTAGCCACCAGGCTCTTCTGTCCATGGGGTTTCCCAGGTAAGAATTATGAGAGTGCATTACCATTTTCCCCTCCAGGGCATCTTCCCAACCTGGGGATCAACACAAGTCTCCTGCATTGGCAGGTGGATTCTTTACCACTGAGCCACCATGGAAGCCCCCCTGTAGAGGTTGCTGCTTTCAAACCTCAGCATGTGTTATCATACCTGCATTCTCAGGCTTGGTGGACTGCCCATTCTGCTAATAAGAGGAAGGTCCCAGGCTCCCTCTCTCATGGACTCAGGTGCTATACAGAGTAAAAGTCATTGTTACTATATTGACCACCTGACCTGCCTCTTGAGAAATCTGTATGCAGGTCAGGAAGCAACAGTTAGAACTGGACATGGAACAACAGACTGGTTCCAAATAGGAAAAGGAGTATGTCAAGGCTGTATATTGTCACCCTGCTTATTTAACTTATATGCAGAGTACATCATGAGAAACGCTAGACTGGAAGAAACACAAACTGGAATCAAGATTGTGGGAGAAATATTGATAACCTCAGATATTCAGATGACACCACCCTTATGGCAGAAAGTGAAGAGGAACTAAAAAGCCTCTTAATGAAAGTGAGAGGAGAGTGAAAAATTTGGCTTAAAGCTCAACATTCAGAAAACGAAGATCATGGCATCTGGTCCCATGACTTCATGGGAAATAGATGGGGAAATAGTGGAAACAGTGTCAGACTTTATTTTTTTGGGCTCCAAAATCACTGCAGATGGTGATTGCAGCCATGAAATTAAAAGACGCTTACTCCTTGGAAGAAAAGTTATGACCAACCTAGACAGCATATTCAAAAGCAGAGACATTACTTTGCCAACAAAGGTCCGTCTAGTCAAGGCTATGGTTTTTCCAGTGGTCATGTATGGATGTGAGAGTTGGACTGTGAAGAAAGCTGAGNGAAGAAAAGTTATGACCAACCTAGACAGCATATTAAAAAGCAGAGACATTACTTTGCCAACAAAGGTCCGTCTAGTCAAGGCTATGGTTTTTCCAGTGGTCATGTATGGATGTGAGAGTTGGGCTGTGAAGAAAGCTGAGAGCTGAAGAATTAATGCTTTTGAACTGTGGTGTTGGAGAAGACTCTTGAGAGTCCTTTGGACTGCAAAGAGATCCAACCAGTCGATCCTAAAGGAGATCAGTCCTGGGTGTTCATTGGAAGGACTGATGTGGAAGCTGAAGCTCCAATAGTTTGGCCACCTCATGAGAAGAGTTGACTCACTGGAAAAGACTGATACTGGGAACGATTGAGGGCAGGAGAAGAAGGGGATGACAGAGGCTGAGATGCCTAGATGGTATCACCAACTCGATGGACATGAGTTTGGGTGAACTCCAGGAGTTGGTGATGGACAGGGAGGCCTGGCATGCTGTGATTCATGGGGTCTCAAAGAGTCTGACACGACTGAGCGACTGAACTGAACTGAATTGACTTAGTGCAAAGGGAAATAGGATGTGGTGTTCTGAATCCTCCGGAGAAGGCAATGGCAACCCAATCCAGTACTGTTTCCTGGAAAATCCCATGGACGGAGGAGGCTGGTGTGCTGCAGTCCATGGGGTGGGGAAGAGTCGGACGTGACTGAAGTGACTTAGCAGCAGCAGCAGCAGCAGCAGTGCTGAATCCTCACAGGGAGATAGTTCTGTCTTGAATATTTATGCAGTGAGGGTGGGGAGCTTCTCTTAAGCTTCCAAGTGATGTGGCATTGGAAGCTTAGAACAATCTCCTTGAATTCAGTGGAGTGCATTTTTAAGTGCTGGATGAGAACCCAATATCTAGGTAACAAAGATTGGTCACAAAATGCCATAGAGGGTTGGGAATGTCTCTAGTGAGTAATTCATCGTCAGATCCACTGCATTTCCTCACTGCATTAAAGCGTGCTTTTAATATATTTCCTAGTTAAATGATATTTTATGCACTAAAGGATAAATTACCTTGTGAAGGTACTCGTTGGAAAGCTTAAGGAATTGTTTCATTGCAAGTTTTCTACATGCCACTCAAACTACTGATGCTACTCTTTTCCACTCTAGAAGAGAAAAATATATTTAAATCTCATGTAACTGTAAAGGTCTCCTTCAAGTATACCAGAATTTAGCAAGACACATCTCTAGATTTGCTAAGACATTCTTTTCCATTGAAGTCTTAAAAAAAAAAAAAAAAGATTCACCTATTTACATTCAGTCTTTTGACTAATGATAAGCACATGCATATTAAACAATATTATATCTTATAGATTAAAAAATGAAGTATTATTTAACATTTAAAATCACATTTTAAAAAAAGTCAGTTATGTGGGTGACCATGTTTTGAAATGCTGCAAAATGACTGTAAGCTATTTTGTAGCATATCAGCTAGTTGCTTGTATAACAGACTTTTCTTTAAAAAATAAGCATTTGCATTTTAAAAATCCCAGTTCCTTTTAATATGAACTATTATAAATTTGTCACCCATGCATTGAGAAGCTATTTATACTTTTGTTCTGTACCATTTCTTACTCTAAAGAATTCTATAATCTGTTTCTTCTGTGTGAACAAAAACTTTTTATTTCTGCTAAAATTATCCTTCTAAACACCAGAACTTGTGTCTTTTAGATTTTTAGCCTATCTTTCTGTTTTCTGATTTGTGGATTTTGAAAGATTAAAAAAAAAATCTTCTGTATCTTTGTCTAGTAGCCACAATTTCCTGAACTTAAAACTATTTCTGATTCATTGCCAGTGTTCCTTCTGCTATACCCTCTCATTTACCTTTCTCAGAACTTCCTCCTGCTCTGTTCTGATCTTTCCTGAGATGTAGCAACCAGGTGTGCCAGATAGGAGCTCTGTGTTGAGAATCGTGGCCTTGTGTAAAGTCAGTGCTGGATGGGATGTTAGGACTGAATCTTCCACATTAGTGCTTCCTGACCTCTTTGCTGTCTGCACCGCATATCCATTCCCATCAGTAACATTTTATTTACGTGCAGTGATTCTTCATGAAGCTGAATTTGAGACTAGGGATGGAGTGAGANTTTCTGCTATACCCTCTCATTCATTTACCTTTCTCAGAACTTCCTCCTGCTCTGTTCTGATCTTTCCTGAGATGTAGCAACCAGGAGTGCCAGATAGGAGCTCTGCGTTGAGAATCGTGGCCTTGTGTAAAGTCAGTGCTGGATGGGATGTTAGGACTGACTCTTCCACATTAGTGCTTCCTGACCTCTTTGCTGTCTGCACCGCATATCCATTCGCATCAGTAACATTTTATTTACGTGCAGTGATTCTTCATGAAGCTGAATTTGAGACTAGGGATGGAGTGAGAATGGATAGAGTCTTCTAGTGGGTTTTATAATCTCTGGTGGACGCTGTAGTTTTCAAAGGACCCCTAGAGATTCTGATTCTGACATGGGCCCTTTACTCAACTAGCCCGAGCTCATTATTTTAAGGATGGAAATAGAAAATTGAAGATTTGAATGGTTTACTCCAAAGCATATATCTAGTAAATGGCAGAGGTGGTAAAATTAGATGGTTTCCTTCTGAGAGCAGTGTACAAATGGCAGTAAAAGTAACTTGGCCTGTGTCCTGTAGTGCGCGTACATACTCCTGAGCCTCTAATTTTAGTGACTTTTTTTGCCTTATAGTATTATGATAAATCATGTGAAACTCCTTGAAAATAAGTAAAAAGATTCTTGTAGTATTTTGTAGTGTCCAGTGTAACTTTTCCAGATTTTTTTAAAAAAGAATGAAATGAGTGATGTGGAGAACTGATACTTTTGAGCTATACTCTGTTAGAAATATCATATAANCGCGTACATACTCCTGAGCCTCTAATTTTAGTGACTTTTTTTGCCTTATGGTATTATGATAAATCATGTGAAACTCCTTGAAAATAAGTAAAAAGATTCTTGTAGTATTTGGTCGTGTCCAGTGTAACTTTTCCAGATTTTTTAAAAAAAGAATGAAATGAGTGATGTGGAGAACTGATACTTTTGAGCTATACTCTGTTAGAAATATCATATAAACTTATACTAGTTTCAAAAATAAGACTACAATATAAATACTGTGATTGTGACTTTAAAATGTATATTTATTATAACAACATGAAGATAATTTGGACTTCTATACAGAGAATTTAGTTTTCTGTATGTTTACTATTTTTAGTAGTTGATTATGATCATGGTAAAAAAAAATATGACACCAGATATTTGTGAATTTAAAAAATTCCCCAGGACATTTATTATTAAAGTGCACATTTGGATCCTATAAATAAAATTAATTTCCTAGTATTTCACCAAATAAGGGAAAATCTTTTAAGCCACTGTATTTGTGGTGATTTGTCGTTACAGCAGCAAAGACCTGCTTATAGCCACCATAAGAGAAATTATGGGAATGAGATACCGTAGGTTTGGAAGGTGTCTGCACCCAATTCTGTTTTACACTAAATGCCCTAGTTTCTGAATTCAAAATGTTCTGCTGGTTACCAGAGTGTGCTGCTGGTATTAATGCAGCTCAGTGGATCCAGTACTGTCTAAGGTCAAGTGCTCATGATCCTCTTACATCCCNGCTTGGAGTGATTAAATAATCTTAGGAGAGGTAAGCAAGGCTCAGACTGTGGAAAACCTAGGTGCCAAGTGGACTTTAAGGATGATGAAAATTATGTGGGAGGAGGTGGACACTGCCCTAGCTTTTATGGCTAGGCAGTGGTGGAGCCGTATCTGCCTTGAGTCAAAACCTGTATTCTTTTTACTGTCAGTTCAGTTCAGTTCTTTTTGCTTTAGTAACCGGCAAAGTAGACGTCTCTTAACCATTGCCTAAAAGTTATTTTGCAGCAATTTCCTACAAAGTGAATATTTTTAAAGGACAATCTCTTTTCCCACTGATGACTAGTAGATAATTTGACAGTTTTACACTAAATGCCCTAGTTTCTGAATTCAAAATGTTCTGCTGGTTACCAGAGTGTGCTACTGGTATTAATGCAGCTCAGTGGATCCAGTACTGTCTAAGGTCAAGTGCTCATGATCCTCTTACCTCCCTTTTCCTTTGAAGCATCATTTTAGACTTTTCACCTCTGCTGCTAGGCTAGTCCTTCATGCTTGTTAAGTATATAAATGACTCTTACATAGAGACTCTCTGACTTCACCCATCAGGTTCTTAGAGGTTTGTGTCCTCTTCCTTCTTCCCTCGTCTGGGCATTCTTAGGATTTAATAGAGCTAATCTGTAATGATGTGATTTTACATTAGCTGTTTGCCACATAACCTGTTATGTACATGTTATGTGCATCTTTATTCTTAAGAATATAGGACACTTATTATGTAAAATGAAAGTGTTTGACTTCACTAAATTTTATAACTACTAAATTTTACGTGTTCTTAAAATAAGAAAAGTCTAATAAATTTATAATTACTAAATTTTGTATGGATGTTCTTAAAATTAGAATCATTTGCTCGTGGTTGATTACTTGTGCCTGTGTACTCCTTTAATTCTGATACTTTTTTTGGTGCAGCCTTTATTTGGCTATTCTTAGTATTTTTTTTTTAGTTGATGTTTTAATAATTGAAAATATGGGTAGGGTTAGGTGGAAGACTAAACACCATCACCACCAACCATGCAAATTCTGGTGGATAACTTCTAAATATTAAAGAGAAATATATGCATATGATTAAAAATTCTTTAAAAATTGAAAGATTTATAATACAGTAATTCCCTCCAAACAAATGAGTTCTATTCTGAGAGCATGTTCATAAACCCAATTTGCTTGTTAATTCCAACGAAGTTAGTGTAGGTACCTAACTAACCCAATCAGCTACATAGTACTGTATTGTAATAGGTTTATAATACTTTTCCCACAAATAATACATAAAAACAAGCAAACACAAAAAGATAGACACTTTTAATTTTACTGTACAGTACCTTGAAAAGTTCAGTAGTGCCAGCTATATCACTGCTGCTTTTATGCTTGTTTCCAGTCATTCTGGGCTTGAAATAACGGTACCATACTATCCTACTCTACACAATACTGTGCAGTAAAGTACGTGAGAACACCCACTTGTAGAGGGTGCATGCACGCACATACAAAGTATGCCAGGCATGTGCACCAGCTTTCATGACTAGACATGGAAATGCACATTTGCATCTTTGAAAGTTTGCAACCTGAGGTTCATGTGTAGGGGGCTTATAATGGTTCTCTCACTACTCACCACAGCCCCCTCCCTAGGGGCAACATTTTTCTTCTCCTTGCTTATGTTAATTCTATTTTTAATTTTTTGAGGACTTGCCATGTTGTTTTCCATAGTGTCTGTATTATCTTGTCATTGAATTTTTAAAGAAGCAGATATTCAATGTTGACAGTATTATGTCTGTCTAAGCATCAGTAACAGCCAAGCACTGACATTTACTATAATTTTGTTTCTTTATTTGTTTTATCTGAAATTATTAATTGCCTGGTTTTTATATACTTAGTTTTCTTTGCCCCTATTGCTGATTCTTCCCACATTTTCCATGGCCTGACAGTACAATTTCCTACAGGGTCAATCACATTAAGCAGTCTATCACTTCTAATAAGTTTTCTTGCAGACATCTCTTCTGGAGACAGTTTTCAAAGCCTGGTGCACAGCCATTATTCTAGGGATTTTCTGTGCTTTCCTCATAGGATCTCATGGAGTTTTTTGTTTATTTGTTTTTGCCCTTTTTTTTTTTTCCTGTTAGGATGTGAAGTTGATTTTAATGTCATACTAATGTTAAGAGAGTGCAGACTTCAACATGTTTGACATATGACACATAAGTTAAAATTACAGTACTTTTCACAAGCTTAACCTGTGTACCCATAGTAACAACACCTGGGTTTGTTCACTTTTCAAGACTCTGTTTTGCCGGAGTGTCTTTTTTGTTAATTTTGTTAAATTGAAACAAGAGACAGAGCAGTTGGTATGATGAAGATAGGCTTCATCTGGTCTGACTTGAATACATAACCCTTTGTCTGAGATCGCCTTTCACCATTAACGTGAGAACCTGTTTGCTTCTCCATGTGCTAGATTTCTTGTTTTTATGCTTCTTAATATATTGTCTACTTTCTGGGTTTACAAACTGAATATTCTAGAGGCCTTCACTCTGTAGCTTCTTAAAAAGTGGTATTTGGGAGGTAATTTTGAAGTCCTGTTATAAAAAGATTTTCATTATTTTATAAATGCTATTATAATGCTATAATAGTGACTTACTTGTAGCTCAGATGGTAGAGAATATGCCTGTAATGCAGGAGACTTGTGTTTGATCCCTGCATCAGGAAGATGCCCTGGAGAAGGAAATGGCTACCCACTCTAGTATTCTTGCCTGGAGAATTCCATGGACAGAGGTGCCTGGTGATCATGGGATCACAAAGTCCATGGGATCACAAAGAGTCAGACATGACTGAACAACTTACACAGAATGCTATAATAAAAGACTCTGAGAAATATGGAGATGCAAAAGACTGCTTTTGCCTATTGTGTGTTTATGGAACTGAGAGAAAAACAAGAAATCTCTATGATATAGTTAAATTAAAATGATAGAGTGAGGTAAGATCACAGTCTAAGGGTTTTTTCTGGATATATGTGATAAATTTCTGAAGAGGAGTTATGACCTTTTATGAACTCTGGGCAAGGAAACCTAATTAGACTGAAATGTTTTGGAGGAAGTAGTCCTTAACTCTTAAAGGACTGGAAGGATTTTGATAGGTAAAGATAGAAGGACATATTTTTTCAAATTAGTTTATTTTAATTGGAGGCTAATTAAAATATTATGCTGTTTTTTGCTATACATTGACATGAATCAGCCGTGGGTATACATGTGTCCCCCATCCTGAACACTCCCTTGCATACCCCTCCCCATCCCATCCCTCAGGATTGTCCCAGTGCACTGGCTTTGAGTGTTTCAATGCATCAAACTTGGACTAGTGATCTGTTTCACATATGGTAGTATACATGTTTCAGTGCTATTCTCTCAAATCATCTCCCCCTCGCCTTCTCCCACAGAGTCCAAAAGTCTATTCTTTATGTCTCTTTTGCTGTCTTGCATATAGGGTCGTTTTTACCATCTTTCTAAATTCCATATATATGCATTAATGTACTGTATTGGTGTTTTTCTTTCTGACTTCACTTTGTTTAATAGGCTCCAGTTTCATCCACCTCATTAGAACTGATTCAAATGTGTTCTTTTTAATAGTTGAGTAATATTCCACTGTGTATATGTAAAACCACAGCTTTCTTATCCATTCGTCTGCTGATGGATACCTTTCTTATCCATTCGTCCATGTCTTAGCTATTGTAAACAGTGCTGTGATGAACATTGAGGTATACGTGTCTCTTTTAATTCTGGTTTCCTTGGTGTGTATGCCCAGCAGTGAGATTACTGGGTCAGATGGCAGTTCTATTTCCAGTTTTTTAAGGAGTCTCCACATTATTCTCCATAGTGGCTGTACTAGTTTGCATTCCCACCAACAGTGTAAGAGGGTTCCTTTTTATCCACACCCTCTCTAGCATTTATTGTTTGTAGACTTTTTAATAGCAGCCATTCTGACTGGTGTGACATGGTACCTCATTGTGGTTTTGATTTGCATTTCTCTGATAATGAGTGATGCTGAACATCTTTTCATGTGTTTGTTAGCCATCTGTATGTCTTCTTTGGAGAAATGTCTGTTTAGCCCATTTTTTGATTGGGCTATTTATTTTTCTGGCATTGAGCTGCAAGAGCTGCTGGTATTATTTTTAAGATTAGTTATTTGTCAGTTGCTTCATTTGCTATTATTTTCTCCCATTCTGAAGGCTGTCTTTTCACCTTGAATATAGTTTCCTTTCTTGTGCAAAAGTTTTTAAGTTTAATTAGTTTCCATTTGTTTATTTTTTCTTTTATTTCCAATATTCTGGGAAGTGGGTCATAGAGGATCCTGCTGCGATTTATGTCAGAAAGTGTTTTGCCTATGTTTTCTTCTAGGAGTTTTATAGTTTCTGGTCTTCCATTTAGATCTTTAATCCATTGTGAATTTATTTTTGTGTATGGTGTTAGAAAGTGTTTTAGTTTCATTCTTTTACAGGTGGTTGGCCAGTTTTCCCAGCACCTCTTGTTAAAGAGATTATCTTTTCTCCATTGTATATTCTTGCTTCCTTTGTCAAAGACAAGATGTCCATATGTGCATGGATTTATTTATCTTTGGGCTTTCTATTTTNATAGAGGATCCTGCTGCGATTTATGTCAGAAAGTGTTTTGCCTATGTTTTCTTCTAGGAGTTTTATAGTTTCTGGTCTTCCATTTAGATCTTTAATCCATTGTGAATTTATTTTTCTGTATGGTGTTAGAAAGTGTTTTAGTTTCATTCTTTTACAGGTGGTTGGCCAGTTTTCCCAGCACCTCTTGTTAAAGAGATTATCTTTTCTCCATTGTATATTCTTGCTTCCTTTGTCAAAGACAAGATGTCCATATGTGCATGGATTTATTTATCTTTGGGCTTTCTATTTTGTTCCATTGATCTATAGTTCTGTCTTTGTGCCAGTACCATACTGTCTTGATGACTGTAGCTTTGTAGTATAGTCTGAAGTCAGGTAGGTTGATTCCTCCAGTTCCATTCTTCTTTCTCAAGATTGCTTTGGCTATTTGAAGTTTTTTCTATTTCCATACAGATTGTGAAATTATGTGTTCTAGTTCTATGAAAAATACCGTTGGTAGCTTGATAAGGATTGCATTGAGTGTATGGGTTGCTTTGAGTAGTATACTCATTTTCACTATATTGATTCTTCCGATCCATGAACATGTCATCTTTGATTTCTTTCATCACTGCAGAAGGACATTTTTATATGAGTATAAAATTTTTATGTAGACATGGTATTACAAATATTCTAGAGGAAAAGGAACCTCCCACTTTGATTTGAATCATTGGACTGAACTACAAGGTAAAGCTGGAAAAGTAAATTAGTGATAGATTATGGAGGATTNTGATTCTTCCGATCCATGAACATGTCATCTTTGATTTCTTTCATCACTGCAGAAGGACATTTTTATGTGAGTATAAAATTTTTATGTAGACATGGTATTACAAATATTCTAGAGGAAAAGGAACCTCCCACTTTGATTTGAATCATTGGACTGAACTACAAGGTAAAGCTGGAAAAGTAAATTAGTGATAGATTATGGAGGATTATTATTTAGTTCTGGGAAAGCAATTTCAATTTGTTCTGTAGGCAGCCAAACACTGTTGGAGATTTTTCAAAACTAAATGTTGAGATGAGGTTGATGACATTCCAGAATGTTATGTAAATGGAATCACAGTATGTAGCTTTTATGCCTGGCTTCTTCTACTTAGCAAAATGCATTTGAGGTTCCACCCATGTTGTTGCATCCTTCATTAGCATTTAAATTTTTATTGCTCAGTAGTATTCCATTATGTGCATATGCCCCAGTTTATCTATTTATAGGTTGATGATATTTGAGTTATTATCAGCTTTAGACCATTATGAATAAAGCTGCTATGAACATTTGCATTTAAATTTTGTGTGGACATGTATTTTCATTTCTCTTGGGAATAAGATTCCTGGCTTGTATCTTTAAGTGCATGGTTAACCTTATTAAAAACTGCCAGACTTTTTCAGAATGGCTGTACCATTTTATACTCCTGCCATCAACTGTGAGAGTTGCAGTCATTACAATTTGTAATGTTACCAGTAGTTGGTTTGGTCATTTTCTTAAAGCCATTCTAATCTGTAGTGATAGCTCATTGTCGTTTGAGTTTACATTTTTCTTATGGTTAATGATGCTGAGCATCTTTTCATGTAATTTTTTTTTTGCTATTCATTTATCTTCTATATTGATATGTCTATTTAAATTTTTCATCCATTTTTTTAAATGAATGCATTTGTTGATATGTAAGAAAGATTCTTGTTTATTATAAATTCAAAGAATGCAGAAAAGTTCTAATAGGAAAGTAAACCACACTAGAATCCAGCACCTGGAACTATTTTAAAGTTAAGTTAGTGTTCTAGACCTTTCTCCCTCTATCTGTATGTACAGATGGATGGATGCTGATGAATGGATGAATGAGTAGATGGACAGCTGGAAAAAATATGTACATAAAGTCTTATTACATGTGCTGATTTTTAAATTGTAGTATAGTTCATGAAATTCACCCTTTTAAAGTGTACAACCAAGTGGCTTTTAGTATCTTTTCCCTGTTGTGCTTCGTCACAACACTCTTAATTTCAGAACATTTAATCACTCCCCAAAGAAACCCACAGCCATTAGCAAGTCAATCCCTGTTTTCTTTTACCTTCCAGTCCTACTCAACAACTAATATGTTTTCTCCTTCTATGGATTTGGTCCTCTTAAATATTTCGTATACATGAAATCACAAAATATATGGCCTTTTACATCTGCTTTTTTCACTGGACAGAATGCTTTCAAGGTCCATCCATATTGAGCATGTATCAGTATATTATTTCTTTTTATGATGCAATAATATTTTGTGGATGAATATACTACGTTTTGTTTAGCACATCCCCTCTCAATTGATGGATATTTGGGTCAATTCTATTATTTGACTCTTCTAAATAAGTAATGCTGGATTTGTGTACAAGTTTTTGTGTGGATATATATTTTCAGTTCTCTTGAGTTTAAATACTTAGGAATGAACTTGTTGGTGTCCATTCGTAAATTAAGTTGTTTTCTTTTTATGGAGCTTTGAGATACATGAAGTTTTACAGATTGGTTTTACAAGTGTTTGTATCTCTTAAATCATGCAACTTCAAGATATATGCTTTAATTTTTGGAGTAGATTTAATGAATGCTTTATAAAAACTTGATTGTCTGATGTCTTCTGAATATTATTATGTCAGCTTCAAGAACCAATTTGCATTGATCTGAAGTGTTTAAAATATATAAAGTAAGTCTTTTATTTTTATCTTAACCATTTATTCAGATGTTACTTCTTTCTAGAATTCATTTAGTCGCATGTATGAATATTTATTGATGTCACCTTTTGCGTGTTGGTGGAAGTCACTCAGTTGTGTCTGACTCTTTGCAACCTCATGGACTATAAGTCCATGGAATTCTCCAGACCAGAATACTGAAGTGGGTAGCCCTTCCCTTTTCCAGGGGCTCTTCCAACCCAGGTATCAAACTCAGGTCTCCCGCATTGCAGGTGGATTCTTTACCACCAGGGAAGAATAAAATGTATGGGGACTAACTTAATGTACAATTACGAGTTGTAAAATGTGATGATTATTTTATGATATGGATAATGATTTTGTTAATATTTGTATCTCTCACCCACTCCTTCCTCTCAAAATTTACATTACTGTTAAGGATTATTCAAGATACACATAGAAACAGATCTCCTAGTTACATTAGGCACTTAAATAAAGGTTGCTTGGAGGCTGTGTGTTAATTTTCCTTTAGGGTGTGCTTGCTGTGGCCTGTCACACTGTAAGTAATGGAGATGTGCCTGTCATTTTGTTATTTGCAGCATTGCTGATAGACAGAGTACCTTGGAGACTGAGCTAAGGACAGTGCAAAGCTCTCGCAAGGATCTGGAGAACTTCCTAAAGTGGATACAAGAAGCAGAAACCACAGTTAATGTGCTTGCGGATGCCTCTCAGCGGGAGAATGCTCTTCAGGACACTGTCCTGGCCAGAGAACTCACACAGCAGATGCAGGCAAGTGCATGGGAAACTGTGCCTTCTATTTTAATTTTTGCCATCCTCTTTTGATCCATCTACATGCAAAATTTATTACAGTTTATAGGTGATGCTTATCACCTTCTTCAGTTACGAAATCCATACTCCTCTGTGAATAGTTGGTTTCCAGAAGTGAGGTCTATAAAATACTCTTAGTTAATCATTAGGAAAAAAAAACACCTTGTTTTATGGAAGTGATAATTATTCATTTAGACTTATAGGCTCATAACTATTCTATTTTCTTTCATCTTAAGCCCANAGGTGATGCTTATCACCTTCTTCAGTTACGAAATCCATACTCCTCTGTGAATAGTTGGTTTCCAGAAGTGAGGTCTATAAAATACTCTTAGTTAATCATTAGGAAAAAAAAACACCTTGTTTTATGGAAGTGATAATTATTCATTTAGACTTATAGGCTCATAACTATTCTATTTTCTTTCATCTTAAGCCCAATTACAGTTAGCCTTATTGAAACCTGATTTATCAGGGCATTTCCTTTTAATATGACATTGTTTCTTTGTTCATTTATTATAAATACTTAATATAAAAACTGCAAAGGCCCTGTGGCTTAGTTTACAACTAAGAATATTAGGCTTGAAGGTATTGCTTTTATGTCTTTAGCTTGATAACTACAATTGTAAATGCAGTCTGAGGTTCAAATTTTCTTCCACATGAAATATGATAATACAAAATCTTTCCTTTAAAAGAATTTTTGAGGAATTTTGTGAAGCATGTCTGAATCTGTTTTCTGCCCCAAGTGCAACTCTTCAGCGCCCTTGAATTTCCCATTTTATTTGTGCAGAATGACCTACTCTTGCCAATCACAGGCCTTCTCACTTAGAATTCAATCTTAAACCAGCTTCATTTGAGAAGTCTCCTTGTTTACCAGAGTTTTACATCTGATTACTTCTTTATGCCATGTCATTCTCACAATATTTTGACAAGTAGTATTTCTGATGCTTGTGAATTCATGATCCATTGTCATCTGATGCCTGTCTCCTCCTCTCCTAGTTGATCATGTGGTTCTTCAAGGGCAGAGATCACATTATTCCGTACTGTTGCCTATGCCGAGCTCTGTGTGGAAATTCTAAATACTGACAGCTGCCCTTGGGCCCTAAAACATCATCATTATGAAATACAGTGTGATGACCTTTTTTGAATCCTTTCTTAGAAAATCTTTTCCCTCAAAACATCAGAATGTTAACAGATATTTGGGTCTGGATGAAGGGTCCAGAGACTTTCTTGGAACAATTCTGATTCTTACAAATTTTCTCTGTTTGAAATTATTATTAAAAAGTTATAAATTTTTTAAAAAGACCCTTTTGGAATAGACTTATTAATAACTTATTCCCATGCATATTGACTATTAGAGTGTTTGATGGTTGAATTCTCAAGATTAATTCAACAAAAATCTGTTTACTTACATTACTTCTTATATTTTATTCATTGATTCATTACATAATACCCTTGGGTCTTGATAATGAGAATGAGCAGGCAAATGCTGAAGATAAATCTGTTCTTTTTGTGTGTGTTTTGTCTTACCCTCTGGAGTCCTATGAGGTCACTGTACATGTTAAGTGATAAGATATTTAGCTGTCATCTCATGTTTAGAGGGTTATGGAGAGTTCTGAATGTGGCTGTATGCTAGAATATATTATTTTTTATGATTCAATGATAAGTCTGACCCAATAATGCTCACAGATACTGTTTATATAATGATGTTAAACTCAAACATACGCAGGTTGTGCATTTGAGAAGGTAACACTTTTAGACAATGAACAAAGGAGGCTTGAAGTGAACCTTGGTGATGAGCACCAGTAAAACACAGATCTATTTTGGAGTTTAATAATGTCTTTAAATACATTTTATCCTGGGATATATTTTTACATAGCCAAAAACTCTTCTCAATATTTAATGAATTATTCAAATTGTGGGAAAAATCCATATAAATAGAGATGTTTAAAATCTTTTTGAATAAAAATAACTAACACAGGACTACTTGTCTTATTGCAACCAGCATCAGGAAAAAGAGGCTACTGACTAGAGGTTACTGTTATACATTATAACATGAATGGTAAATGCTTCTTGAAACTAATTTAATGTTGCTAAGATAATCTATTTTGTCTCATAAGAAATAATAAAGAGGGCATTTATTAAAAGCTTATTAACATCTCTCTACCTAAAGATAAGCACATTCATTTATTTGTGGTTTGAATGTTCATATTATGGTAGTTTGCATGAGTTTTCACTCCCTTGCTTCTTTGTTAAATGCTCTTAATTTTAAAACATTCTCTTCACTTTATTAAAAAAAGAAAATCAATGGCTTTGCTTTTTGCTTTGGGTACCTTATAGGTAGATGATTTTTAGACTTAGTACCATTTGCTTAGTATTTCTTAGGCAATAGAATTTTAATTTTCCTTTGGAGTTTTGTTTTAATGACTCTCCTTTTGTGTGAGTGAATAGGCAGTTAAAAATGAAAACTTATTTGGAAATGGAAAGATATTTGTTGAAGAAAAAGAATGAGGAAAAGCACTTAGAAAAGTCATGTTCAGTTGGTGTGGTGATGGTGGTGTAGGACATGTGTGCACAAAACGATGGAATAAGGACTTCGGCAAGTGTGTGCTCTGTGTACCAGGGCTGTATGTAGAACTGCTTACGTGACACATTCTCTAGTTGTACTTGCTTTGTGTCTTAACACAGTGGGATGCAGGGCCATGGGAATATTTCATGAAAGTGAAGAAATTTATTCTGTATTTGGTTTAAGGTGAATTTGGGTAACTTTTGATAAAGCATAGTTTGGAAGCACATGGGAAGATGAAGATTAATTTCTGGAAGTATGCCATGATACATACCACTTCTGATAAGAATGATTACTTGGATTTATGAATTTATGTTTCACTGCCCTGCTGCACGGCAGTTAGGTTTTTCTCCTCAGCAGAGAACTGTTGGCAAGAGAAAACCTGGTCTTTTTGGTGACAAAAGCTCTTGGAGAGCTGAGTGGTCCAGATCTTAGAGAGTCTTGTATGACTTGCCAAGTATTTCGTATTTTAATCTGGTGGCAACGAAGAGAAGTCTTTAATGAATATTAAGCAAGAGAGTGATACAATGGGACTTTATTTTGTAGGACTCTAACTGATGACTTTATGGAGAATGTGTTTGAACTGGGCGAGACTGACAGGCACACAGGATACTCCAGCCATCTGGTCAGGGATGAAAATGACTAGAAATGAGGCAGTATGGGTGAAGAGACTAGTGACTTGATAGTATGAGTAGACTAAGGGCGGGAGAGTGTTATGGACAAAGAAGACTGATAGGTGTTGTCGGAATCTGAGTTTGGGGACGACAGGAAAAGAAAAAGTCAGGGAAGCAGTGCAAGTTAGTGCAGAGTATGATGGTGAGTTCCATTTGGACTGTGTGGAAATGAGACGTTTGAGGAATGTTCAGGAGAAGATGCCTGGCACACAGTTGTCACTGTGGATCTGTATTCACATGAGAGAACTTGACCAGAGATGCACAAACTTTATTTTTTTTTTGCTTTTGAATGAAAGTCAGTTTGTCTGTTAATTCAAATGCATTTACCCTTTAATTTTCCTGCCTGTATTCTAAGATATTATTATCATCACCTTAATTATATTTCAAAAATATAAGCTTTAAATTTTATCAGTACCAATTAATTAACATGCTTTGATTCTTTCCTGAGTAAAATTCTGTTGCCGTGTTGCCCTTCTGGGGTTGCTGTTTTTACTCTCTAATAATATGTGCTTTGGGATTATTCTATTTTTGTCTCCTGTGTTCTCTTTCAGCCTAATTTGTATCCTCTTTACCATAGGCGTAGACTTTGGTTGTTTAGATCATTTCAGATCTTGGCTGTTACACAGCTCTCTGGTGTTTAGGGAGTATTACCTGTACTGTAGAAGCTTCACCTGTTGGTTCAGGAACAGGAATTACAACTTCATTTTTTATAACAGCTTTATTAACATTCCACATACCCTACAATCCTTCCATTTCATCCCTTTCAGTTCAGTTCAGTTGCTCAGTTGTCTCCTTTTCCTATTTGGAACCNGGAAACGATGATCTTGCTGGCTATAGCCTGACTAAAAAAGATTTTTGCTTTCCTTAATCATCATTTGTCGTCCAAGTTATTTTTATTCCAGTGACACTGGTGCTCGCCAACGATTTTGAGTTGATAATAAGAACCATGTCCATGGGTTGGAAGTACACAGCCAATATTTGTAAGGATTGCATAACTGCATCCCTTCATGTTTGGAATGACCTCTGAAAACAAGAGTGTGCCAAAAACCCGGGTGGAATCATGAAGGAAAAAAAGGAATCTTCTCATCTATAGAATGGAGTGAATAAGGAATACAGTATGACGGCGTGGAATGAACTGGGGCTGTGTAATCACAGAAAACAAGAGTTACATGGTCTTTGATGTAAAACAATTACCAGGAACTCCGGTCCAGCCCAGAGTATTTGGCGATTCAGTCAAATGACCTTTCTGAGGGAATGTGAGTTTTGTGAGGCTCAGAACTCAGTCCAACTTTCAGGTTTTGAAGTTTTGAAACAACTTGAAACCTTGCACGTTGCCAGTTTTGGATCCGTGTGTTTCAAAAATTCTTGATGAAAGGATGGTGGGTTTCTGGGAAAAGGAGCAGCAGAAGATCAGATAAGGAGCCCTGGACCACCGGGACGTCTGACTTCTGCAGGGCCCGTCCCTCTCATCCACCTTCTCTACTTTCTCTCCGTGCCCCAAATGTGCTCCAGATGTGCAAAAGCAGCGTGCGAGGTTGGTTCTGATTTGAGGTTTCTGTTCATCTTGCATCTACTTTCTGATTGTGAGGTACCCAGAGTCATAGGGGAGTGGGGGAAGGTTGGGTTAACTGGCTTTGAGAGCTGCTGATGTGAGATTTAGAAGCTCTGAAAAGTCACTTCTCAGAACTCTTGAAATTCTCATCACTAATAACTCCTCTGTGGTAAAGACTCTGAAAGAATAGAGACATCTTAAGTGAATGTGGGAACTTCCCTGACCGCTCAGATGGTAAAGAATCTGCCTGCAATGCAGAAGACCCCAATTTGATCCCTGGGTTGGGAAGATACCCTGGTAGAGGAAATGGAAACCCACTGCAGTATTCTTGCCTGGAGAACTCCATAGACAGAAGAGACTGGCAGGCCACAGTCTATGAGGTTTCAAAGAGTAAGACATGACTGAGCAACTAAGGAAAAAAATGATAAGTATACATGGAGGGGAGGGTTACCTGTCTTGTTGCTGAGTGATCAACCTTTCATCTGGAAACTGAGGCTGTGGGGTTCAGGGAGTCTAAGGTTCTGGGGTTCATGAGGCCTGAGATTCTGGGGTTCTGGGAGTCTGAGATTCTGATGTTCTGGGGAAATTGGATGAAGATGAGCTTGTTCTGGCTGAGGTAGGAGGGACAATTCTGGAGCCTGGGGGAGTGAGGGGAATTGGAAGGGCTACAGTGGATGGGAGAGACACCTCCAGGAGGGGCTAGGGGCTGTGGAATGGCAGAGAAACCTTGGAATCAGAGACTGTATAGGAGCCAGAAAGTAGGATGTATCTAAAACTCATGCTCTTTAACTCAGTTATCTTTCTACACCATCTCTAGTTACACCTTTAAGTAGCCTTACTGGCTGCTCTTTCATCTAGCTGCCCATTTGTCCATGGACCCCTCTAGAGATTGGCTTTGCTGTTNGGGGCTGTGGAATGGCAGAGAAACCTTGGAATCAGAGACTGTATAGGAGCCAGACAGTAGGATGTATCTAAAACTCATGCTCTTTAACTCAGTTATCTTTCTACACCATCTCTAGTTACACCTTTAAGTAGCCTTACTGGCTACTCTTTCATCTAGCTGCCCATGTGTCCATGGACCCCTCTAGAGATTGGCTTTGCTGTTTGTTAGATTTCTAATGTGAAGAATGGAAGTTGGGTGAATACAAGAATTGCATCTCATATACTTGGATGGTCACCAGCCCCTCCCCTAACGTGTAGGGTGGAGGAGTGGGGGTACACACAGAGGCACACCTGCTGTGAGAGCAATATTCAAAAATTATAAATCAAACTGGCAAGCTGTTCAGTAAAACAGTTTTTACTCTTCCATACTGACAAATACATCTTCATAATGACAAAATAGAAAACTGTGTCAACTATGGTTTTTATGTGACAGAAAGTCAGTAAACTATCAAAGATGATTAAATTTCATTATAATTGTGGATATGCCAAGTATTTTGTTGTTGTTTAGTTGCTAAGTTGTGTCTGACTCTTTTGGGACCTCATGGACTGCAGCCCACCATGCTCCTTCTGTTTGTGGGATTGCCCGGGCAAGAATACTGCAGTGGGTTGCCATTTCCTTCTTCACGGGATCTTCCTTACCCAGGGATCAAATCTGTGTCTCCTGCATTGACAGGTGGGTTCTTTACCATTGAGCTACCAGGGAAGGCCATGCCAGCTATTTAGATGTGTAATAAAACAAAGACATGCATGATTCATAAATACGTTACCCATTCTTAAATTTTTCTTTCTGTCGTTTCAGCAAAGTCACAAATCCAATTTTTTAAAGTCAATATTTTTATTTGTGTTTATAGANAGGGATCAAATCTGTGTCTCCTGCATTGACAGGTGGGTTCTTTACCATTGAGCTACCAGGGAAGGCCATGTCAGCTATTTAGATGTGTAATAAAACAAAGACATGCATGATTCATAAATACGTTACCCATTCTTTAAATTTTTCTTTCTGTTGTTTCAGCAAAGTCACAAATCCAATTTTTTAAAGTCAATATTTTTATTTGTGTTTATATAAATTAATGCTAAGTTGGCAAACTTTTTCTAGTCATCATGGTCCTTCAGTGGTTCCTAAAAACAATTTCAATTTTGAGAGACTTTTCTCTGCTGGGGCCAAGCAAATGGATTTTCAATACAATTCTCTTTATTTTTTCATAAATACAACTCTTCAAGGGATAGTTATATGGCATGTCAAATTCAAATACTGTCATGCTGTCACAGATGATATGCTAAT
>SJYA01002033.1:2196270-2272194 GCA_006410615.1 Neotragus moschatus
ACCCACTCCAATGTTCTTGCCTGGAGAATCCCAGGGACGAGGGAGCCTGGTGGGCTGCCATCTATGGGGTCGCACAGAGTCGGACACGACTGAAGTGACTTAGCAGTAGCAGCAGCAGCTTTAGATAGTGCAAATTCAAAATTAAGTCCATTTTCTTTCAAAAGCCATGATTCTCTCTTTGAGCATCTTCTACTTTTCACTGAACTTCTCTTATACCTTTTGCCTTTCATCTAAATTAAGTCTGATTTCTTTATCAATGTTCAATCAGCATACCGTTTGTGTGACCAAAGGAAGTCGTAAAGTTAGAATTGATAGTGTTTCATCAAGATGTTCTATTTTGGGGCAAGTCCAGAAAATGTCACATACAATTTTGAATTGCTCCAAAGTATGTCATTGCTATTGGCCCAGCTGAGACCACATCTCACAGTAACAAATTCAAACCATGTGCCACGCATGGCACGAGGAACGCTGCTGGTTTTCAGCCAAATTTATGGCCCTACCTACATCTTTTTCTTTACCAACCATGTCAGCACCATTATCATAGATTTGCCCTGTACAATCTTTTAAATGGTTTGAATAAAGCTGACATTTAATATTAAATTTTGTAAAAATTTAGCCATATGTTTCAAAAATATTTTCATAAAATATAACCAGTCACAATTTTAGCATCTAACTTGATGCTCACCTAACAGCACTTTTGTATGTACAACTTTAAGTTTCTTGTGATGTTTTTAAACCCTGCAAAATTCCTCAGCTGCTTCTTGCAATGATTGTGAAGACGGCTGAATGCACACGCACCTCTGGATCCAGAGGTTGGAATGCAGACGAGCAAGGAAACAGATGCTCCCACCATCGGGTTCATTCTGTCTGAGGAAGAATTCTGCAGATTAACTGATTGATTTTTTTTTTTTGTCTTCCGCCAAGTGCGTCAGCTACTCAATTTCTCTCTGCTCCTGGGCAGTGTATATTTCTGACTTTGACAACCGCAAGATCCAAAACCTCAATGACTTTTGGGCATAGCTGCTTTTCATTTTTAATACTTAGGGCAAAAGACATGAGGTCATCTGATCAAACTCTCTGGCTACAATCTGATCATCAGAGTCATTTTACCCGGGCCAGCTGACCAGATAGAAGACCTGGGTGTGTCTCTGATATTGAGTCCAAGGTGGTGATGCTGAGAGACATCCTTGTGCTCTCATGGGCCAGGTTTTGAACCACATGATAAAAATTTTTCTTTCTTCCTTTTTTTGTTGCATTTATAGGGAACAGTGGCTCATACATACTTAGAACTTAGCAAATACTTGTTGAATAGAAAATAATAGCAATGATAGTAATTATAATTCCACATCTGAAAGTGAAATTTGCTCAATCATGTCCAACTCTTTGCAACTCCATGGACTGTACAGTCCATGGAATTCTCCAGGCCAGAATACTGAAGTGGGTAGCTGTTCCCTTCTCCAGGGGGTCTTCCAAATACAGGGTTTGAACCCGGGTATCCTGAATTGCAGGTGATTCTTTACTACCTGAGATTGTATTTGTAGGAGGATTCTGCAGCGAACATGAGAATGTATTCAGCAACTAAAGTGTAGAAAATAATGGAAGACAAACATTTCATTTACAGAGTGATAATCTATTCAGATAAATTGTGGCCCTGTAGGCCAAAATCAGAGTCTTCTAGTGGATTCCAAATAACTTACTCTGCTCAGTGGCTGTTGATTATCATGTGAACATACCCGGATTCAGATTGAAATTCTCCTAGCTTTCTTCTTTTACTTGTCACATCCGACTATGTCCATGGATGTGGGGGCAACGATGAAGAGCAGTAAGCGACGCTTATGAGACTAAGGGGTAAAAGCACACGACAAGGAGAAAGGAAAAGAGAAAGACCATAACTCATGGCAGGTGCTGGAGGCAGATCTAGTTGACTCAGCTAAGATCAGGCTGTTCTCTGGTCTCTCAATATGATGCTATGGAACATTCAGAAAAGGCTTTCCTGGTGGGTTAATGGTAAAGAATCCGCCTNGCACACGACAAGGAGAAAGGAAAAGAGAAAGACCATAACTCATGGCAGGTGCTGGAGGCAGATCTAGTTGACTCAGCTAAGATCAGGCTGTTCTCTGGTCTCTCAATATGATGCTATGGAACATTCAGAAAAGGCTTTCCTGGTGGGTTAATGGTAAAGAATCCGCCTGCCAATGTAGGAGACATGAGTTTGATCTCTGGGTTGGAAAGATCCCCTAGAGAAGGAAATGGCAACCCACTCCAGTTTCTTGCTTCGGAAATCCCCATGGACAAAGGAGCCTGGAGGGCTTCAGTCCACGGGATCGCAAAGAGTCGGACACAACTGAGCGGCTGAGAAGGAACGCGACACTTCTGAGTGACTGATGGGGTCCGTCTGGGTTGAGCCACATGTGGTTTGGNAAAAAAAAAAAGCAAAATATAAAGATTGAGAATTATGTTTTACTTGGGGACTAAACTGAGGACTTAAGCCTGGAAAACAACCTTTCAGATAGCTCTGAGAGACTGCTCCAAAGAGGTAAGGGAGGAGCCAGGATACAGAAGGATTTTTGCAACAAAAGCCAAGTAGTTCAAACATCAAAGATTACTGTTAAAGACAACCAAACATCTCAAGTTAAAGATTTTAATACTGTTCTATGACAGATTTTATTTTCTTGGGCTCCAAAATCACTGTGGATGGTGACTGCAGCCACAAAATTGAAAGACCTTTGCTCTTTTTTGGAAAAAAAGCTATGACAAATCTTGATAGCATATTAAAAAGTTGAGACATCACATTGCCAACAAAGGTCCATATAGTCAAAGCTATGGCTTTCCCAGTGGTCATGATGGATATGAGAGTTGGAGCATGAAGAAGGCTGAGCACCAAAGAATTGATGCTTTTGAATTGTGGTGCTGGAGAAGACTCTTGAGAGTATCTTGGATAGCATAGAAATCGAACCAATCCATCCTAAAGGAAGTCAATCCTGAATACGCACTATAAGGACTGATGCTGAAGTTGAAGCTTCAATACTTTGGCCACTTGATGCAAAGGGCCGACTCATTGGAAAAGCTCCTGATGCTGGGAAAGATTGAGGAGAAGGGAGGAATAGAAGATGAAATAGTTGGATGGCATTATAGACTCAGTGCACATGAGTCTGAGCAAACTCCAGGAGATAGTGAAGGACAGGGAAGCCTGGTGTGCTGCAGTTCATGGGGTCACAAAGAGTGAGACACAACTTATTGACTGAACAACAACTTTTCTCCACATGGGGAGATGCAAGAGTCTGGGTTCATTAAAACCATTCATTTGATATGCATCTTACCTAGCTGGGGCCAGTATACTGCTTTTCTCCATCCTGAATCCCCTTGGGGTGCACAGTCCAGCTGCAGTGGCTGAGGTCTTGATGGCTACAACATCCATTGTTTACTGATATGGTGGATGACATTTTCCATTCCCAACCTTCTGTAACAACAATGTCAGGTCCTACTGATGACCCATTAGCAGTGTCAAAATGATTAAAGAGGACAATTTAGGTGGTACAGACTTTAATACTCAAGAAGCAGGCACTCTCCATTTGCAAGGATTCAGAGAACCACAGAAAGGGGTAGAAGACCTGACACTTTTATAGGATGAAGAATAAGTGACAAGAAGAGAAAAATAGGCTAGGAAAGTGGAGCAAGGAGTAATTAAGGAGCCAAGACCTGGCTTGGCCTCTGGGGATTGGCTGACTGGTCAAGTCAAACACTTATCCATTCAGTTCAGTCGCTCAAGGAGACTTAAAACTTGCATGTTTTAGGGTGCTGAGTAGTGCCCTGGGCAGGAGTGGCTCCTCTGTGGGCCTAGAAAATTATTACATCATCAGTGACCATTTCAATCACACTGCTTGTCTTGGCCTGAGCACTTTCTCTCATAGCCAGAGCTGGGTGTTGGGAGTGGGGAGAGCTGGGGAATATCAGCTGCTCCCTGTACTCCAGTGATGGACAGAAGTTGGGGTATATGTACCTCAGCTCCCTCCTCTTGAGGGAGTTGCATTCTAGCTGCCCCTGGCTGTCCTACTTCCCACCTTGTGCCTCACATTCTCACCAGGATTCCTTACTGTGACCTCCTGTTCTCATTTCCCAGCCAGGCTGAGCTTGGATCAAAAAAGAGAGACCTCAGGCAACTGTTTTGTTGTTGTTGTTGCTGGCTACATGATTTCTATCATCTTCTGTCTTAAAAGCAGAGTCTGCAAGATAGGAAGGGCTATGAACTCAAGACCAGATTACTCTTCTGGAGCTCAGCGTGGTTCCACCAGCAAGCTCTTCAATGAAGCCAGTGCTTAAAGAATGCATTGGACCCTAGATTACTTGCTTTGATGCTCTTGTCACCATGTGAGAATAAAATCTATTTATAAAGAGAAAGGAAGGTGCTTATTCAAACATTCCATGCCAAGGACCAAGGTATATTAATATATTATCTATACTTTTAATTTCTTGTTAGGTTAAAAAAAAATCAAACATCTGTCTAACAAACATAATAAAAGAATTTTAAAGCTATTGGGAGAAAACCAATTAGAAATTTTCAAAATTTCCAATTGTTTTGTCAATAAAGAACTTCTTACATTTTTCAGCCTTTATATCCCCCTCAAGAGAATGGGAAGGCTTCCCTGGTGGTCCAGTGGTTAAGAATCCGCCTGCCAATGCAGGGGAAACTGGTTCGATCACGGGACTGGAAAGATCCCACATGTTGCGGGCAACGAACCTGTGTATGTACCGCGACAATAAAAGCCAGTGCAATGAGAAGAAGCCTGTGTACCGCAACTAGAGAGTAGCCCAGGTTCTCTGCACCTAGAGAAAGCCCACACACAGCAACGAAGCAACCAAAAGCAAATAAATATTAAAAAAAAAAAAAAAGAATTCCTCTAATCTCTTTTTTTTTTTAAAAGAGAGAATGAGAATCACTTGTTATCAAAGATCAAATATCTCAAAACATTTTCAGAGATTTCATAAAACCACTGATCAGTTGCCTTGGGATTCTTTACCAACCAAACCTGGATTAAATCAGAGGGTGACTGGCTAAGCTTGGTCATCACTCTAAAACTGCAGTTTTTCACTAGGAAAATATTTATTAAAATGGGCTAGGTTCTACAGATAAGATTAGTAATACTCTAAACCATCAGAAGGCCCTTCCTTTCTCCAGGGGGCTTCCTAACCCACGGATTGAACCTGGGTTGCTAGCACTGCAGGCAAATTCTTTACCATCTGAGCCACTAAGGAAGACCCTCAGAAGGCCCTAGGGAGCTGGAAATAGAACATTTTCTCAGGAGAAATCCACGGTAAAGATAGGCAAAGCTGGCATCAGGCCAACCGTATCAAACCATGCATCAAACTTCTGAGGTCAGGCAAAATTGAAAACACATTCGGAGAAGTTAATTCCCCTTAATTTTGAAGCCCATGTGTATTTCAAGGGAAATTTAATCCGTGTGTTTCTAATTCATTTACACTCAACTCATCAAAATGCTATTTTGAAAGAATTATTTCATTTTCATATCCAGGAAATACTATGAATCTCTTTAACAAGATTCTTGAAGGCTTGAAAGAAGTGTCTTTCAGTTAAGTAGTTGTGTTTGGTCTGCCCTAAGCAGGACTTATAAACAGAGGTAGGGGAAAGCTATGTCTTTCTAAAGCTAGGAACCCACTCCCATGTTCCAGCCACTGTATGTCTTGACATATGAGATGCTGTTGGTTAAGAGTGCCATGTAATTTTTGATTTCACCTCCTTTTCCACCATTTTAACAAGGAGTTCCTCAGGGGCCTATTATAGCTGACATAGAGTGAGTTGACCCTCAGCTTTGGTTTTCCTTAGGGGATGGGTGTATATGTTGATAGACTCAAAGGGTTTAAATAAAGATATTGATATGGGTTGGATATGGCAGAGACTATGATTTTCCTTGTTCTATTAAGAAGAGTCCAGAGATGCTGAATCTTGCTAAGCAAGAGAAACCCTGGGAAAAAGGGAACAAAGGAAGTGAGTAATTTTGCGTAATTAATTTAATTTGTCAAGAAATCTAGTGGATGGGATTAGTTATAATTTTACATACAATTTCTGGGATGAGAAACAAAAACATTTTTATGAGATCAAAGCCTGGAAAAGCAGCAGATAAAACATTAGTCTGAAACATGGAAGAAAAGGGAATTAATTTTCCTTGTTTCTGTTTCTAAAATATGACAATTAGTAGAAGGCTCCAAGTCAAAATGTGTTTGCAACTCCTGATGAAGTCAGTGTGTGGTGAGAGAATTCCTTTCAGCTGCTGAGAGCAAAGGAATAAAGCTGTGCTGTTCTTGAGGGTTTGGTTTATAACCAGTTAGGGAAACAGAATTGTCTGAGCTTCCTTCCTTGGGTGGAAGGGTGGGGTTGCCGAGCAGTGGTGGCCAAGCTAAGGATCTTGAGTGATGACCCATTGAGAACCCCAGCTCTGCCAGCCACCATTTACCACCAGCACATTTTCAGAAGTGCTTGGAAAGCCCTCAGGTGGCAGGAGCTCTTTTGAGAGGCTCAGGAGCGAATTAGCAGGCAGGCTTTCTTCACATTTAATTTGCGCCAGGACAGGAACTCCCTGGTCTTATGAGCTCTGTAACAAGAAATTACAGCAGGTGAGTAGCAGTTGGTGGCAGCCAGCTTCCTAAGTCGGACACGACTGAGCGACTTCACTTTCACTTTTCACTTTCACGCATTGGAGAAGGAAATGGCAACCCACTCCAGTGTTCTTGCCTGGAGAATCCCAGGGACGGGGGAGCCTGGTAGGCTGCCGTCTATGGGGATGCACAGAGTCGGACACGAATGACGTGACTTAGCAGCAGCAGCAGCTTCCTGTTATAGGCCCCAAGGTGACAGTGAAGATCCCTAAAGCGGCGGTCTGTTGCCTCTTTCTCACTCCTCATAGTAAATGCTAATTTAATTTCTCCCCCCCCACCCCACCCCCGGGGTTGGTAGGGGTTCTGCAGACCAGTTCTTCTTGAAGAGGTTAATGCAAAGCATTGTTTTGGTTTGCGAGCTCCCTGTAGTACCAGAGAAGCTCAGCAAATCCATGCGGAAGGATGCATTGATTCTAAAGATCTGGTACCAATCTGGGTGGAGGAAAGCATGACCTTCAAGTAGCCGTACCCATATATTCCTTTGCCTTAAGTTGAGGAAACGTCACCCAACTCAGGAAACCTTCTGAAAACCTGAAGAAGACCGTTAATGCTTCTCTGTTCACTGCTAATGCTTTTCTGGGTAGGATGGTGGGAAAGTCTCCCAGATACCGCATGACAGGAAGATTTAATGATCCCTGGTTCCTTCTTGGAGATGATAACTCAAACCGGTATGAAAGTGAAAGTGTAAGTTGCTCAGTCGTGTCTGACTCTTTGAGATGCCATGGACTGTACAGTCCATGGAATTCTCCAGGTCAGAATACTGGAATGAGTAGCCTTTCCCTTCTTCAGGGGATCTTCACAACTGAGGGATCGAACCCAGGTCCCCCTCATTGCAGGCAGATTCTTTACCAGCTGAGCCACAAAAGAAGCCACAAATTGGTATACCAGGATAGTTTATGAATTTCAGTCATTCAGTGAGCGTCTCTGGCAATTTCAGTGGAAATAAATATGAAGAAAAACTGCCCTTAAAATCCTAAAGTTCATTTACCCACAGAAACATCTTTCCTTTGACCATTTTTTCTAAAGTGTAGAAGTGTCATGATGATGAAGGTTTTTTATTTTTTTAATAGTATTTTTTCATTTAAAATTTTTTCTATTTTTATTTATTTATTTACTTAGTTTGGGTGCACTGGATCTTAGTTGGGGCATGCGAGCTCTTAGTTGCCATGTGTGGGATCTAGTTCCCCAACCAGGGATCGAACCCAGGCCCCCTGCATTGGGAGTTTGAAGTCTTAGCCACTGGACTACAAGGGAAGCCCTGATAATGAAAATTTTAATCTCAATGGCCCCTCTTCATACATAACCTAGTTTTCTTTCTTTCTTTTTTAAAAAATTGGGACGGGGAAGCCTCGCGGGCTGCCGTCTATGGGGTCGCACAGAGTCGGACACGACTGAAGCGACTTAGCAGCAGCAGTAGCAGCAGCAGCATCTATTTATTTATCTACATATGCTAGGTCTTTGTTGCTGAGTGCAGGCTTTCTCTAGTTGGGGTGAGTAGGGGCTACTCTCTGGCTGCAGTGCTTGGGCTTCTCATTGTGGTAGGCTCTCTTGTTACAGAGCACAGGCTCTATGGTGCTTGGGCTTCAGAAAATGTGCACACAGACTTAGTTGCCCTGTGACGTGGAATCTTCCTGGACCAGGGATGGAACCTGTATCACCTGTGTTGGCAGGCACATTCTTAACCACTGGACCACCAAGGAAGTCCCTGTTTTTTTATATAGATAATAATTATAATTTTAAATGGTGATCCCAATATATTTCTTCAGCTAGGATGAAATATGAACTTTATCCATGGTAGGTTCTATAAAGAGCAGCACAGAGCCCAGAAGACACTCAGGAAATGTTAGCTGCATCTCACCTACATGGATACACAGATTTTTGAGCTTGCCGGGACAGCTAGTATTATGTTTCATCTTATTATGTGCTGGTTTTGAAAGGTAATTCTGTGTTAATGACTTGGTGCTCAATTCAGTCTCAAAAATACCTTCTTCCAAATTCAAATTTAATCATAAACATATGGCCTGCTTCTTATTTAACATTATAAAGGAATGAGTATATGATCATAGGTTTATATTTTTGGAACATGCTCTGGTGGCCATTACAATCAGAATAATTTCTGAATCTTTTTTTGCACATCTGCTTCTGAAGAACTGATTGGAAGTAATGAAATGTCCTTGTCGATCTTTATTTAGATTTGATTACCTTATTAAAATTGAGAATGTGATTTTTATTCTCTTCATAAAGCTCCACAACTGTGCAGCATGGATGGTTATAAAAGAAATAAAATACAGATTTGATGCTAAGTCAGGTCCTGCTGCTCATGTGGCTTTCCCAAATGCAAGGTTCCTGTGAAAATTCATGAGTACTCCAGGGGTGGGGTTGGGAGGAGAGGGGAAGGGGAGGGAGTCTGCTTAATGCAGGAGAAGTGATGCCATTTTGTCATGGCACCCAGGCTGGGAATCTGCAGCTGAATGAATGTGACATTATGGAGTGCCTTAAAGTCACCGAGGAGGTGTCCTTGACAGGAAGGAAGGGAGCTAAGCCTTGCCAGGAGCCTTGGCTCTGCTCTCAGGAGATGGCTCTGGGCTAGCAACCCAATTCCCCCTACTTCCTTCGTGTTCTCCTCCCTTGGCCATTGACCTTTTCCTTCTTAAGGAGACTCGCTCACTTGTAGGATCTAATCTCTTTGAGGTTTTTGTGCTGGGCACACCAACCTGCCTGCCGCTGGTGCCCAGCTAAAACTCCCAATGGCAGCCTCTGGAGAGAAGCTCCATGCCCACACTTCCAGTTCCTGTCTCCTCACAGAGATCCCTCACTGTGTGTTGGCTTGTATGAGTATGAGACGTGTGCCACTTAAGATCATAGCTCCTTCCTGGCACACAGATGAGTGAGTGGCCCACAGTCTGCAGTGAAGGCTATCACGTCTTTAAAAAGGACTGATGCCTGGTCTTGCTCTTGGGGATGTTCATGTATGGATCTGAGAATGAAACTCGGGCTGGGGAGCTTTCATGGCTCCCCAGATAATTCTGATGTGCAGTCAGAGCTGAGAATCACCGCCCTCATTGTCTTAATATCTGAAATACATCGCTTCTAATGAAAAACCCAAACTCTTTAGCTGTTGGACAGTATCCTTCAGACCTGATTCTCTCTCTGCCATTTCCAGGCCCCCAGACTTTCCATTGTGCTGAACTCCAACCAAACTCCTGCCTCCTGCTGGTTTCTCCAAACTCCTCCATCCTGGGAACAAGCCCATGCAACGTAACAGCTCTCAGCAGATTCTCTCTGGCTCTCTTCTTCCTCTGACACTAAAAAATTTCCAGCCCTCTGCAAAGTTTCTTCTAATTTCTACCTGATTGTTTCCCAGGTGGTGGCTAATATATTCTTCTAATTATCCTCCTCCAGTAGATGGTGGTTTTCTAGAGGGAAGGGGCTGTGTCTTTTTCAGAGGAATATTTTTGGTACTTCCTTGCAATTGCTGACTCTGAATATGTGTTGAATAAGTGAATAAATTATGAGTGAGTGAATGAGTGCATGAATGAAATAATGAGTGAATGAATGAATGACTTTATGAACGAACACCACGCAGCCACACTTTCATGCTGCCAAGTCCACCATTGAGATTCACTATTGTTCTCCTCCTTGTACAGATCTCAGACTGCTCCCTCATGACTTTAGAGGGGTGTGTGTGTGTATGTGTGGTGTGTCTGTGCAGTCGGTGTGTATATTTGTGAGTGCAGGTGTGCTGGGGACAGTGCATGGACCAAGCTTGTGAACCTTCCCTCCTCATTCCTGAGGATGTCCACCCCACAGATGACTTCCATTCAGGTGACCCGGCTAGTCCTCTGCACACACTGAGTGGCTGGGGTGTCCGAGCTCTGCCTGGAAGTGGAATGCTGGCTGGTGCTTCTTGCTTGTAGCCTCAGATGGGGTCAGGTTGAGAACTGGCAGGACCTTCAGGAGGAGTTTCCTTCTGGATGTTCCTGGTGGGGGCTGCCTTCTGAAAAGATGACATTCCAGACTGGGGACTGAACACTCCCCACAGACATCTGAAGAAGCCACTGCTCACTCCCTTGCTGAGTTGGCATCTCCTTCTCATTTGGAAAGACAGACTTCAGGCATCCTCCTGAAGTGCAATGTTGGGCGTGGGATGGCTCTTAGTAAACATCACACTGAAAAGTGAAAATCACTCAGTCGTGTCCAACTCTTTATGACTCCATGGACTATACAGTCCATGGAATTGTCCAGGCCAGAATACTGGGGTGGGTAGCCTTTCCCTTCTCTAGGGGATCTTCCCAACCCAGGGATTGAACCCAGGTTTCCCGCATTGCAGGAGGATTCTTTACCAACTGAGGCACAAATGTCACATTAATCTGTAATAAATTAGTGACTGACTATTTGATTGATTGACAGATTGAATAATCCATAACGTGATAGTGAACATTTGGTGATTTTGCCCTGGGAGAGCTGCATTTCTGATAGGGATCGCTGTCCATCATTCAGAAACTAGAGACAGTTGATCTTCTGTTTGTCATGCGTAGTCCCTGCATGAACATCTCTTCAGAGGAAGGTTGCTGGAATCCATGTAGAAGGTTCTGAAGGCCCGGAAGTCTCTTGTCAACGCCCAATCTGTTCAAGGCCCCAGCTGCTAGCTTCGTGGGGCTGTGAACAGTTGAAATGTGGTTAGTGTGATTGAGCAACTAAATTTGCAATTTTGTTTAATTTTAATTATTTATTTTCAAATGTAGGTTTAAGCATGGATATTAAGCTCAGTTCTTGGAAGACTGAAGTTCATTTAGAACAACTTAAGTGGGCAAATCTACCTCTGCTGCTGCTGCTGCTGCGTTGCTTCAGTCGTGTCCTACTCTGTGCAACCCTATAGATGGCAACCCACCAGGCTCCCCCATCCCTAGGATTCTCCAGGCAAGAACACTGGAGTGGGTTGCCATTTCCTTTTCCAGTGCATGAAAGTGAAAAGTGGAAGTGAAGTCTACCTCTACAACTGTCAATTTTATGAACTCTCAGTGCAGTCCAAATATTTTTGGTGAAACTTTATCATCCTCATTGAGATGAGCAGTAAAGGTCAAGGACTTACTGGATTTCCAAGACTCAGTAGGAGAACGAGAAGGTGAGAATGCAGAATACAACTAATAATTGGGAGCGGAANTACCTCTACAACTGTCAATTTTATGAACTCTCAGTGCAGTCCAAATATTTTTGGTGAAACTTTATCATCCTCATTGAGATGAGCAGTAAAGGTCAAGGACTTACTGGATTTCCAAGACTCAGTAGGAGAACGAGAAGGTGAGAATGCAGAATACAACTAATAATTGGGAGCGGAAGGGGGTGTTGGTTACATGTTGAAGTGGTAATATTTGAGATATACTGAGTTCCATATAACAAATTATAAATTCATTATACCTGTTTCCTTTCACTTTTAGTAATGTGGCTATTGGAAAAGTTGCTGTTGTGGCTCACATTGTGTGTCTATGACACAGGCTGGCATAGGACTTGCAGGAGCCAACCTTGTTCTGAGCCCCCCAGTAGATTTAAGGAGTGACTTTGTCTCCACCCCAGAGCATCTGTAGTGGAAACTTTGCTCTGAAAGAAGCAGGAAGTGTCCCGGGTGGGCTCTGAGTGTTTGTTTATTGCTTGTGTACTCAGTGGCAACTAGGATGGTGTTAACCTTGAGCTCTGTGAAGTGTGACACTCACATGCTCAAGGTCATGTGTGGAGATTAAGCGTTAAAAATGGCTGATGTGGTGGTTAATTTATGTGTTGATTTGACTGGCCTGAGGGATGCCCCGGGGCTGGTACAATATGATTTCTGGCTGTATCTGGCGGGGGCCCCGGTGGGGGCGGGGAGGGCTAATTGAGAGATTAGCATTAACTCAGTCCCAGGTGGCTCAGTGGTTAAAGAATCTGCCTGCAGTGCTGGAGATGAAACAGATGCGAGTTCCATCCCTGGGTCAGGAAGATCCCCTGGAGGGGGCATGGCAACCCACTCCAGTATTCTTGCTTGGAGAATTCCATGGACAGAGGAGCCTGGCAGGCTTCAGTCCATGGTGTCACAAAGAGTCAGACATGACTGAAGCAACTGAGCATGTATTCATGCGGCAGATGGAGTCAAGACTGCCCTTATCACTGTTGGAGGTGTTATCTCATTCTTTGGTGGCCCTGAATAGAACCAAAAGACTATGAAAGAACAAATTCTCTTTTCCTGAGCTAGGATGTCCATCTCCTCCTTCTCTTGGACATTGGAGCTCCTGCTACTTGGACCTTGGACTTGGAGTGAATTACAGCCCTGGCTCTCCTGGGTCTCCAGCTTGCTGATGGAAGGCTGGGGGACTTCTCGGCCTCTATCACCACGTGAGCCAATTCCTGTAATCCTCATAAGTACTTGTATGAATATTTCTATATGTCCCAACTGCTCTGCTTTTCTGGACAACCATGTCTATTGCACCCAGGCATTTTGCCAGGGATTATAGGTTCAGTATACCATCGCATCCTGTCAGCAATAAGCCGACAAGATAGCTTCTGTTATCTCATTTTACAGAGAGGAAATAGAGACTCAGAGTAGTTAAATGGCTCAAAGCCATAATTTGAATGTAAATTTGTCTAGTACAAATCCTTCCTCTTTCATGTGCTGTGTCCAAGTTGCTTCAGTCGTGTACAACTCTTTGTGACCCTATGGACTGTAACCCGTCAGGTTCCTCTGTCTGTGGGATTTTCTGGGCAAGAATACTGGAGTGGGTTGCCATGCCCTCCTCCAGGGATCTTCTTGACCCAATATTCTGTTTTACCCGAGCTGACTAAGGCAAACAAGGTGTGTGTGTGTGTGTCTGTGTGTGTATAAGTATGAATGTATGTTAATGTGATTTTTAAAAAAACATTCATTTATTTGGCTGTGTCTGGTCTTAGTATGCGGGATTTTTGATTGCAGTGTGAGGGCTCAGTAGTTGCCCCTTGGTATGTGGGATCTTAGTTCTTCGAGCAGGGATCAAGCCCCCATTCTCTGCATTGCAAGGCAGATTCTTAACCACTGGACCACCAAAGAAGTCCCTGTTTATGTGAGTTTTGAGCCATTTGAAATTAAGGTGGAGGTAGCTTGCCCTTCAGTCTATATTTCCTAAGATAAAGGATATTCTTTTATGTAAACATTTATTGACTATGCCAAAGCTTTTGACTGGATCACAATAAACTGTGGAAAATTCTGAAAGAGATCTGAATACCAGACCCACCTGATCTGGCTCTTGAGAAACCTATATGCAGGTCAAGAAGCAACGGTTAGAATGGGACATGGAACAACAGACTGGTTCCAAATAGGAAAAGGAGTATGTCAAGACTGTATACTGTCACCCTGCTTATTTAACTTATATCCAGAGTACATCATGAGAAATCTGGGCTGGAAGAAGCACAAGCTGGAATTAAGANATGCAAGAAACTCTTGTAACCAATCCGCCCTTGCCAACTCCTTGTCTTTGTTCCAAACCTATAAATACTGTAATTCAGGGCTCGGGGCTCTTGCCCGACTCCACTGCACTGGATGAGGTTTGAGCCCTAGCTTGAGCTAGCAATAAACCCCTTTTTGCTTTTGCATTGCTGTAGACGTCTTGTTCTCTCAGTTTTCAGGGACTCAGACTCCGGGCACAACACAATAACCTCAGATATGCAGATGATACCACCCTTATGGCATAAAGTGAAGAGGAACTAAAAAGCCTCTTGATGAAAACAAAAGAGGAGAGTGAAAAAGTTGGCTTAAAGCTCAACATTCAGAAAACTAAGATCATGGCATCTGGTCCCATCACTTCATGGGAAGTAGGTGGGGAAACAGTGGAAACAGTGTCAGACTTTATTTTCTCNAAAAAGCCTCTTGATGAAAACAAAAGAGGAGAGTGAAAAAGTTGGCTTAAAGCTCAACATTCAGAAAACTAAGATCATGGCATCTGGTCCCATCACTTCATGGGAAGTAGGTGGGGAAACAGTGGAAACAGTGTCAGACTTTATTTTCTCCTTAGAGAATAACTAATACCCTGAAATATTTGCCCATGTAAATTTGCTTAGCTAATTTCTTGTTCATAGAAACGCATAGAAACAGCTGCCTGTTTCCCATCGTTATCTCAGGTTTCAAATGAATCCAAGCAAGATTGAAGGGGATGGGGAGTGTCACTGGGTGAGATAGTTTGGTTTTTATTTATTTTATATCCAGAGTTAGGGGGCAGAAGGAGTCCTTTCTTCAAAATTAAGCTGTTTATTTCAGTTAGCCTGTAAAAAAATTGTTGTTTTGCCACAAATGGCCACCCACTCCAGTACTCTCGCCTGGAAAATCCCATGGGCTGAGAAGCCTGGTAGGCTACAGTCCATGGGGTCGCAAAGAGTCGGACATGACTGAGCGACTTTCCCTTTATGCTGCTCTTCAGGAATCCTACATAAGTACTCTCTCGGTTGCTTTTATTATGGCTGCTGATAGCATATTTTATCCTTCGAAGACTTTGTCTTTCACTAACCCATCAAAGTAATGCCCAGTGAATGTGTTCCAGTGTCTGCTAACACTGCTGGACTCTCTCTCTGAGACCAGGATCCCTCCCCTCCCCTTCCACACACACACCGCCTTCATACAGATGACCCCTAGGCAGCAGGAGGATGAACTTACTCAGGGCAAGATCTTGGCCTGAAGCAATTCTACTAATCCGATTTCCTTCTTAATGCCCTGATCCATTTGCAGCTTGGAAGACAGCTTTACTGTGGATGAAACAGGGGACAGCCATAATCCAGAACAAATCTTCCAGAATGTATGGTGAGCACAGAGAAGAAGAGAGAGCTGGGCACTCAGGGAGAGAAGGATTTTTTATAGGACAAAAGTGACTGGCTCCAGAGAGAAACCAGTGCTCTCCCTTTGCAGCCAACCCTTCTTATACCCCATCGATGGGATATTGTGCCCCAAAGGGAGGGGTTCTTAGTTTATCTTTAGCCCAAAGCTGGGGTCTTGTGTCACATAGTTGGAGGGAGTCTCACAGTCGGGTGGTCACATAGTCTTGAGAAAGTGGCACCAGCAGGGAAAAACGGGACATTGCCTTAAGGAAAAACAGGATGCCACCAGGCAGTGTGGTCACTGTGACTTCGTCTCTTGTTTGTCAGGTCACCACAATGGGCCATTTCTAAATAATACGCTATGAGCCTCTTGTGGACCCTAACACAAAACATACATGTTCCAGACAGATTCGCTGCCAACCCTGGACCATAGGACAGAAGTTGAGGGCACTGAGGTAATGGCCTCGACAGAGCCAATTGGTTATTGCAAGTTCATATGTGAGTGCTAAGTGCTTCAGTCCTGTCAGACTCTTTTCAACCCCATGGACTATAGCCCACCAGGCTCCTCTGTCAATGGAATTCTCAGACTACTGGAGTGGGTTGCCATGCTCTCCTCCAGGGAATCTTCCCAACCGAGGGATCGAACCCACATCTCTCATGTTTCCTGCACTGGCAGGTGTGTTCTTTGAGACTGGTGCCACCCTGGAAGCCCCATATGAGTGGTATCATATGCTATTTGTCTTTCTGTCTGACTGACTTCATTTAGTGTGATTGTCTCTAGGTCCATCCATGTTGCTGCAAGTGGCATTAAAGTAAAGTAAAAATGTCACACAGTCGTGTCCGACTCTTTGCAACCCCATGAACTATACAGCCCATGGAATTCTCCAGATCAGAATACTGGAGTGGGTAGCCTTGCCCTTCTCCAAGGGATCTTCCCAACGCAGGGATCGAACCCAGATCTCCCGCATTGCGGGCTGATTCTTTACCAGCTGAGCCACAAGAGAAGCAAGTGGCATTAGCTCATTCTTTTTATGGCAGAGTAATATTCTGTTGTATGTGTGCACCACATCTTCACCCATTCCTCTGTTCATGGACATTTAGGTTGCATCCATGTTCTGGCTATTGTAACTAGTGCTGCACTGAACACTGGGGTGCGTGTATCTTTTCGAAATCGAGTTTTCTGTGATTTTTGAATGGCACTAAGGAAAACAAAACAACCTAATTGGTCACCTTTGGAGAATGATTATTTTCAACTTTGGTAAATAACAGAAAAGACTGAACCAATTCAGCCTCCATTTCCCACCACCAGTCTGCTGAAGCATGGAGAACAGGGGACAGTATTCTCTGCTGTAGGGACAGTCCTCAGAATCTCAGTCAAGTGAAATTCTCTCCAACAAATAGTTTATTCAGTGTCTTCAGTGAGTAAATTGTAAGGGTAAATAGCGAAGTAGAAGCCGATGAATTGAATGTGATGTACTCAGTGTTGACGGCTGGGTGCTCAGTAGAAAATGGTTAAGGAGAGGTGAGGCTGTGATGACCACACAATCCAGATGGTCAGGGCACACATGGCGGGGTCTTGGTCTCTGAAAAGCATTGGGGAGGCCTCAGGGGAGGTTGGCTCAGTCTGTCTTCTTACTTGACTGGGATTGCCAGGGTGTTTAATATTCGTGTATCAGGGCTTCCCAGGTGGTGCTAGTGGTAAAGAACCTGCCTGCCAGTGCAGGAGACATGAGACATGAGTTCAGTTGCTGGGTTGGGAAGATCCTCTGGAGAAGGGAATGGCAACCCACTCCATTCCATGAACAAAGGAGCCTGGTGGTCTATGGTTCATGCAGTCGCAAAAGAGTCAGACACAACTGAAGTGACATGGCATATTTGGCTAAATTATTTGCCTTATGTTGTTTTGCTTGAGGGTTATTTTGACAATTAAAAAAAAAATTAAAAGAAGTGCAGAAGTCTTGAAGGTGAGCAGCCAGCCTGGTCCTAGGGGTGTAAACTTCTCCGCTTCCTGCAACAGTAGTCACCGCCTCTCATATTTTCTTAGAACTTTTATTGTAAATTTACCCATAAACAAACTTGTGTATTTCGTTCTGTGCTTTCTAAAGGGTATATTGGAGGGGTTTTTTGGGTGTGTGTGATTTTTACTCTGTTTTCTTTCCTATAAGGAACTGTGTTAGGTCAGGTCCTCAGAGAAGCAGACCTAAGGCAGGATTAAATATGTATGGACCTTGTTGAGGGAGCAGCCTGCAAGGAAACTGGGGAGGGAGAGTGTCAGATGGGAGGGAGCAGGTGGGAGGAGGCGTCAGGTGCAGCCCAGGGAAGGCATAGGCTGAGATGGTTGGATGGCATCACCGACTCAATGAACGCGAGTTTGAGCAAACTCTGGGAGACAGAGAAGGACAAGGAAGCCTGGCATGCTGCAGTCCATAGGGTTGCAAAGAGTTGGACATGACAGAGTGACTGAACAATAACAAATAAGGAAGGCAGAGCTGCCTGGAGGTGCCCACACAGGGCCTGTGGGCATATAGCAATATGGATGGAACTAGAGATTATCATACTAAGTGAAGTAAGTCAGACAGAATTCGACAAATACCATATGATATCACTTATATGTGAAATCTTTAATGTGAAATAAATGGGATAAACCATCTACAATACAGAAATGGACTCAACAGACACAGAGAACATAGTTGTGGTTGCTGAGGAGGGTGGAAGGGAAGGATTGAGAGTTTGGGGTTAGCAGATGTAAACTATGATATCTAGGATGGATAAACAACAAGGTCCTACAGAATAGCCCAGGGAACTACATTCAATATCCTGTGATAAACTGTAATGGAAAAGAATAGGGAAAGATGTATGTAGACCTTAAATCACTTTACTGTGCAGGAGAAAGTATTACAACATTGTAAATCAAGTATATTTCAATTATAAGTTGAAGCAGAGACCTTCAACTTGTTTGCCTACAGCTCCCACCATAGGGGCGGTGAACACTCTCCTGGCCACACACCTCCGGGCCTTTTCTGAGGACTTGGACATTGGATTGAAGAAAAAAGTTTTAAAAGGTCCTGGGTAAAGCCCTAGAGGGTGAAGAAAGGCCCAGAGTATATCCTTAGGGAAATACCAACACACTATTTATTACACAAAAATAAGACAGTTCATGTATTTAATACGGGAAGAGTCAGATAATGTTTATTGGGACAGGAAACATTATGTAGCTATTAAATAATACTTAATAGTGGGTTTTTTACTTCCCTGGTGGCTCAGACGGTAAAGCGTCTGTCTACAATTTGGGAATCCTGAGTTCGATCCGTGGGTCGGGAAGATCCCCTGGAGAAGGAAATGGCAATCCACCCCAGTACTATTGCCTGGAAAATCCTATGGACAGAGGAGCTTGGTAGGCTACAGTCCATGGGGTCGCAAAGAGTCAGACAGGACTGAGGGACTTCACTCACTCAGTGGGTTTCTACTGCATTCTCTTTCTTCATGTTTCACTTAAAATGCTTCCCAAGACTTCCCTGGCAGCCCAGTGGTTAAGACTATATGTTGTCAATGCAGGGGGCATGAGTTCAATCCCTGGTCAGGGAAATAAGATCCCATATGCCACGTGGTGTGGCCAAAAGATTAAAAAAAAAAAAATCTACTTGTATATAGTAGGGGAAAAAAAGCATTCATGAGAGTGAGGCTAGCATGGGTTGCTCTCTGGTTCAACCTACTTCAAGCCCAGCAGTCAGGACCATCATTTCCAATTTCCCAGGATGGGAAAGCCATCCATTCATTAAATATCGTGCTCAGGGCCTGACAGTGAATGGGAGACTGAATTGAAACAAGGACCTCCTGTCTTCATCTTTAATAGGAGACTCTCTTACACCACAAGTGTGCTATAGGTTAATTCTGCAGACCAACAATGTGACTTCTGTCCTAGGTGACCAACCTGGGTCCTTCCATTTGTATCCACAGACAAGAGAATGGTTTGCACCATCAAGCGCAGGAAAAGCCAACACAGCACTATGTTTAGCGGGGAAACCTTTTAATTTTGGCTGCACTAGGTCTTTGTTGCTGTGAGTGGGCTTTTTCTAGATGTAGGGCGCGGGCTTAGTTGCCCCTCAGCAAGTGAGAGCTTATTAATAGTTCCCTGGCCGGGAATCAAACCCTAGTCTCCTGCATTGGAAGATCGGTTCCTCTTTTATATAAAATTTCAGTTAGTTAGTTATAGCTGTCTTCAGTGATGCTTGGACTTTTCTCTAGTTGTAGTAAGCAGGGGCTACTCTGTAGTTCAGTGTGAGGGCTTCTTATTGCAAGTGCTTCCCCTGTTTTGGAGCACAGGCTCTAGGACACACGAGCTACAGTAGCTGCAGTTGCCGGGCTTAGCTGCTCCACAGCATGTGAGATCTTCGCAGATCAGGGATCCAACTTGTGTCTCCTGAGATGGGCAGGTGTATTCTTTACCACTGAGCCACAAAAGAAGTCCTTAATAGGAAAAACTTGAAAAAGAAAACAAAAAAAAAAACAAAAGGACCTCTCGCAGAGGCCAGCCAAGCCATACTGGAGCCTGAGCCCCCGCCCCCAAACAAATCAGGAATAATAAGTTTTCTCCTTAACATGTTACTATCTTGTATATCGTAGATTATTTTTTTGCCCTAATTTTTCTTCTTTTGAGTCTTACATTAAAACTTTCTCTATTTTAATTCCTGAGTTTTTGGCATCCTGTTACATTTTGTACCTGAAAAAAGGATCAAGCCTACCTCACCTTGGGGCAGCGCTGTCTTTAAAAAGTAAACACATTTTAGCACGTGGCCCTGAGAAGCCACCGGCTTGGGAGGTATGTGCGAGCGGTGGGGAAGTTTGGGGCAGAGGCCCCCGAGCGGGAGCGGGCTTGGAGGGTCCCAGGGTGGGAGAGCGCCAAGACCTCCGCGCCCCTCACTCCACCCCCGCCCCACGCCACCCCACCCCACCCCACCCCACACACAGCCCCCCGCCCCCCGCCCAGCAGGCACGCCCGGCCGGCTGCTCCCGGACCCGGTCCCGCTCCCGGTCCCGGTCCAGNGGCCTGGCGTGCTGCGATTCATGGAGTCGCAAAGAGTTGGACATGACTGAGTGACTGAACTGAACTGAATCTAGTTATCACAATCGGCACACTTAGTACTAATACAGTACTGTTGTTCAATCCATATTGTGTGCTCAGTCACTCAGTTGTGTTCGACTTTTTGTGACCCCATGGATTGTAGCCCACCTGCCAAGCTCTGTTGACCATAGAGTTTTCCAGGCAAGATTACTGGATGAGCTGCCATTTCCTACTCCAGGGGATCTTCCTGACCCAGGGATGGAACCTGTGTTTCCTGCATCTCCTGCATTGGCAGGTGGATTCTTTACCACCATTCCACCTGGGAAGCTCTGTTCAGCCCATAGACTACTTTTAAATTCTCTCAGTTCTCCTATGAAGTAATGTCTTTAGAGGAATTCTCTTTTAGGTTTTCTTTAATTTTGGACAGCTCCTCAGTCTTTTTGCATGATGTGACCTTGGCATAGCTGAAGAGTACAGGCCAATTTATTTTATAGAATATTTATCCAATGGGTTTTGATCCTTTGAGCATCTCAATAAAGAGCAAGAGAGTCTAGTCCCAGGGAAGGTGGAGGAAGTCCACTCCCTTCCATATCTCCCTCCGAAACCTGGACAAGTGCCCAGAGCAGCTCACCAGGGATCCTGAGAAGCAAAGTGTGGAAGCTGCTCAGGATGTGAGGTACCCTGGACTGTGGGGAAGTGATTGTCACTCTTTATTTCTGCCCTTTTCTCATGGCCTTGACTCAGGCGCAAGTGCGAAAGAGTGCATCAGAGCAGAGTAACCAGGAGCTGAAAAATGCTGGTGACATGGGGGGAGGGGCTGAGACAGTGACCCATAGAGTCACAAGGGCCTTGTGTAATAAGTGCAGGAATATGCTGAGAGCTGATGGGAGATGGATTTTGGCCCAGTCTTGGACTAGCATCAGGAAGGAGGGAGTGAAACGGCACTGCCAAGGCTTTTTGTTGCCTTCTGAGTTTATTTTTCTAATTAACAGACTTTATTTTTAGAGCACGTCTAGGCGTACAGAAATTTGAACAGATGGTACAGAGAGTGCCCATATCCCCCCTCCACACCCCTAAATTTCCCCTGTTATTAGCATCCTACATTGGTTACAGATGAGGAACCAATACTAACACATTACTGTTAACTCAAGTCCATAGTTCACGTTAGGGTTCACTCTTCGGGCTGAGCATTCTGTGGGTTTGCACAAAAGTATCATGACACATATACATCATGACAGCATCACACGGAAGAGTCCCTCTGCCCTAACAATCCTCTGAACTCCACCGAGTCATGCCTCCCCACTCCCTTTAACCTTTGACAACTCCATCTTTTTACTGTCTCCGTGGTTTTACCTTTTCCAGAATGTCATGCAGTTGGAATCCTATAGTGTGTAGCCTTTTCAGATTGGCTTCTTCCACTTAGCAATGTGGAAGCCTTCTTCTAGGCTTTTCTCGACTTTATGACTCATTTTGTTACCAAATAGCATTCCATTGTGTGGATGTGCTACTTGGTGATCACATTTACTGTTTTGTCTGTTCATCTTTTTAAGGACATCTTGGCTGCTTCAAGACTTTGGCAATAATGAATAAAGCTGCTATCAACATTCATGGGCAGGTGTTTGTACATGTCAAGCTTATTCAGGTACATACCAAGGACTGTGACTGCAGAATGATACGAAAAGACAAAGTTTAGTTTTGTAAGAAACTACGAGACTGTTTTCCAAAGTGTCTGTACCATTTTGCATTCTCATTGGCAATAAACGAGAGTTCTTGTTATTCCACATCCTGGCCAGCATTTAGTATTGTTGGTTTTAAAAAAGTTTTTAGTCATTCTGATAAGCGTGTAATGAATGGTACTTCTTCATTGTTTTAATGTGAAATTCCTTAATGACATATGTATGATGTTGAACTCTTTTATCAGACATGTGTTTTGCAAATAATTTCTCCCAGTCTTCAGTTTTTTTCTATTTTTTTTCCTTATTTTTAGTTTTCTCTTGTTTTCTGTTCTTTTGCAGAACAGAAGTTTTTCATTTTAATAAAGTCCAATTTGTCAGTTTCTTTCTGGCTTTGTACTTTTGATATTGTTCCTAAAAATTCATTGCCAAAGTCAAGATCACTTGGATTTATCTATGTTATCTTCTAGAAATTTTATAGTTTTGCATTTTGCATATAGGTCTATGAACATTTTGTGAAAACTCTGTGTCTAGATTCTTTTTGTTTAGCATGTGATGTCCAACTGTGCCTGCACTGTTTGTTGAAAAACTATCCTTTCTCCATGGAATTGCCCTACAAAACTTTGAAAACTGAACTGACATTGAAACCACAAGCCCACAAAAGACAAATTGGAATCTAACCAGGTTAAATGCTGCTAAAATAAAAACATCGACATTCCCTATGGGATGAAAGCAAGATCCAAAGTTTTGCAACAAAATGAATATGATGTTTAAAATATACCTCAAAATTACTCAGTATATAAAGAGCTGGGAAAACCTCTGCTGTATGGGCAAAGACAATCAATGGATGACAACATACAGAGATGCTGGACTTGTCCGACAAAGATTTTAAAGTAGCTATGTAGAATTGTTGCCCCAAAGCAACTGTGAATGCTCTTCAAATGAATGGAAAAAGGGAATGTCCCAGCAAACAGTAGTTACAAAGAAGACATGGGGACTTCCCTGGTGGTCCAGTGGTTAAGACTTTGCTTTCCAATGCATTCGGGGTGAATTCAGTCCTTGATCAGAGAGCTAAAAATCCCACCTGCCTCGTGGCCAAAAAGACCGAAACATAAAACAGAAGCAATGTTGTAACAAATTCAATAAAAAGACTTAAAAAGTGGTTCACATTAAAAAAAATCTTTAAAAAGAAGATATGAACTCAGTTCAGTTCAGCTCAGTCACTCAGTCATGTCTGACTCTTTGCGACCCCATGAACCGCTGCACGCCAGGCCTCCCTGTCCATCACCAACTCCCAGAGTCCACCCAAATCCATGTCCATCAAGTTGGTGACGCCATCCAACCATCTCATCCTCTGTCATCCCCTTCTCCTCCTGCCCTCAATCTTTCAGCATCAGGGTCTTTTCAAATGAGTCAACTCTTTGCATCAGGTAGCCAAAGAGTTTCAGCTTCAACATNCATCACCAACTCCCAGAGTCCACCCAAATCCATGTCCATCAAGTTGGTGACGCCATCCAACCATCTCATCCTCTGTCATCCCCTTCTCCTCCTGCCCTCAATCTTTCAGCATCAGGGTCTTTTCAAATGAGTCAACTCTTTGCATCAGGTAGCCAAAGAGTTTCAGCTTCAACATCAGTCCTTCCAATGAACATCCAGGACTGGTTTCCTTTAGGATGGACTGGTTGGATCTCCTTGCAGTCCAAGGGACTCTTGAACTCAGTAGATGTATTTAATAACAATAAAAAGATGAAAGAGAAAAGAGTCACCAAAACTGAAGATAAGTCAATATGTTAACTGCCTCTTGCTCAGAAAGCTGCCTGTTAAACAACATTCTTTGAGAAATTCTCCTGGAAGTTTCAGAATTCTTTGGAGAACAGTCACCCCAGGCTTGTATTTTACATACTAACCTTTACTTTTAAGAAAAATGCATTGCCAGTGCTCTCAATGACCTGTTTCCCCAGCCAGACCCTGGGAATGAGTGGGGCATTTCATACAAGGGAGTTTACCTGGTTACGATGTAGCCCGACATGAACAAGAAGGCAAAGAACGATAGATTCTTGAAAAGCAGAGTCCCGAGGGTTTAAGTGATTTCATATTGTGACCTGGCAGCACCAGGCTCCAGAGAGTTGGTGAACGTGAGATCCAGCTGCAGAGAATCGGGCAACCTGCAGAGGCCGGTGGCAGGGTTGCCTCGGGCAGCCTTGTTCAATCAGTTCACTGTCAGGTTCCCAGGACCTTCCTCACATCTGCAGCCCCAGCCTGGCCAGGCCCACTCTGCCTACTGCTTGGACAACCAGGAAGCCTCCCCATTAATGTCAGTGTACTCTCAAGCTGACTCTCCCTTCCCCGTGCATCTGCTAGCATCTGGGACAACTTAGCCATTGTCTCTTAGGGCCTTTGAAGCTTGATTATAGGAGAAAGGGAAACATCAGTTACAACAGAGTCGTCTGCCCTCCTTGGGACAGTAGTGCCAACTTCTTCCTTTCTCGCTCTCTTTTTTTTTTTAATCTGAATATTTTTGATCATCGTGGAGGGCAGTGGAGTGGATTCTAGAATTCTTTCTCTTGAATAGAATGAACTTCATGGCTATTTTCTGGTTGCCACAAAAACAGTTTTGTGAACACGATCATGTGGATGGAAAATTTATTCCAGTTCTCTCACCTCATTTTCCCTCACTGAGTGCAGGAAGAAGCTGAGACATGAAAGCGTCAGTCAGATCATAAATGTGGATGGTATCATTTTCCCATTTGCTTAGTGCTGGGTCTCCACCCCACCTCCAACATATTTCCTGGAGAAACAGTCGTGGATGTAAATAAAGCTTGTTCTCAATGGTTAATTTTCCATGTTCAATTAATAGGATAAGCTTTTTTTTTTTTTTTTTAAAATCCTTGTGATGGTCTATTATGATAGATAGTAGCAATGTTCCTGTGGAAACATTGTTGTGCTCAAAGGAACTGAATCTGCACTGTAGTGTTAAGTGGTGATGGCGAAGGTTAGGTTACAAAGTCATATCCATTTTGTAAAGGCTCAGGGCAGGTGCTGGGGGCTCAGGGCAGGTGTTGGGGGCTCAGGTCAGGTGCTGGGCTACCTTAGATAGAAGATGCTATTGCTACCAAGCACGATGCCACTCTGTTAAATGGATTCCAAATCTTTTGCTCTCATCATACCCCCTTTTTTGGACTCGTGATAGAACATTAGACTATACAATTCCAGGTATGTCTAAAATTCCCAAGTTGACTTCAGCTAAGCTTTGTTCACAGGTGGTCAAAACAGGCAGGTCAGGCACCTCCCCAACCTGGAAGTGAACATCTTAATGAACTGAGTTTCCCTGTTTTTTCCTGCACAAGAAGCAGCTGGAGTTTCTAGCTCTTATCTAAATCCCTCAGTGATGGAGTCTAGGTATCATCTATCTCTGTCCTCTGTGTCTTGGGGGGTCTGCCAGGGTGTGAGGGGGTGCCCACCATCCCAGAGATAGGGTCCCAGAGCTGTTGTGAAGATTTCCACACAAACATGCTCAAATAGACTCACCTGAGTGCCTATCTTCTCTCCTCCAAAACAGCCTTGCCCCTTCCTCCTCTCTCCTTCCTTCTTACGCACAAGAGACTCCTCTTTCTGATCATTAAATTTCTCTGTTTAGATCACAGGCCAGGTTATACCCTTTGGGCCACCAGACAAGGGAGCAGAATTTGTTTTCTTTTCCCTGCCCCCTGTGATGGGCAGGGACACGGGGGTGGTTCCTTACCATCCTGCTTTGAAGTTTCTACTGCCATTTGACTCTCAGTCCCTTTCTCTCCTCACCTGAGCAACCTGTGTGACTTACATTCTGTAGAGTTCGGCAGTGTAGAAAATTTATGGCCTTTGCTCACTCAAAACCACAATTTGATGTGTGTAATTTTTCATGTGTTGACTCTGGTGGTTTGAATGGGTGGGCTTGTTATTGCACAGATGGCTGGACCCCTATCCCATGGTTTCTGCAGGTCTTGGATGGAACCCAAGAAGGCACATTTCTAACAGATTCCTGGTGGACCTGCATGGTCACGTGGTGAGAACAACTGGGCTAGAACATGCCTGTCCTGAGAACACCGTCATGCTTTGTTGTGATGTGGGAATTTCTTTGATGTGTCCTACTATCTTGGGGCTTCTCTTCTGTTTCAGTGACATTTGGATGGCATGTGGAGGGAAGATGCTGTCGCTGGGGTGTGGAGAGGAGGAGACAGGAAGTTGTAGGTGTCAGGGATGTAGTTAGCATGGGGGACTCAGCAAGGTTGACAGGACTGCAACACTCCTCTCCTCAGAGCCTCCCAGGGAGCTCAGGCAGCAGAGCCATTAGGTAAAAATCGTTAGGAAACATTGACATTGGATCCCCACTCAATGTTTGTTCTACAAACTTGGAATGCTCGTTCCATCCAGAAACCTCAAAATTACTCTGCCATTAACACCTGTGGTGAGCGGCAGGGCTTGCATCACTAAAATGACCGGAGAAACATGCTGCCTCCCTTTGAACGGAGAAGGTATTCAAAGTTCATGAGGCACCAGCGCTCACAGTCCACGAAGCCTTTCTTGCATGCCTCCACTTTCTGCAATGCCTCCACCAGTCTCTTTATGGAAGATGCTTTCAATGGCCAAATGTCAACTGTAGGGCTGTGGAAGTCACCAGGAAGCAGGCTGAGCATCACGGACACACAACGACATGCTTTATGCATTTTATTCAAGGGATCAGACCATACGGCATTTAAACTCCGTCTTTCTGTCAAGTGAGTCAGGGTGGATGGAAAGGATAATCTGTTGGAACGGAAGGGTCAACGGCTCTGAAAGCAGCTCTTAGTGACTCAGGACAGTGGGGGTTATGGGCAGCCTGGGGGCTGGTGTCCACTGCTCACCCCTCCTGGATCGGTATCAGGACACTGAGAGCTTAACTCTAGAATGCTTTGGACACACCACAGGAGGCCCTGTAGGTCTGGAAATGGCCCCAGTGTGTTCCGCTAACCACCAGAGAGCAGGTGGCCATGATCTTGTTCATAAAGGGCACCTGGTTTTGTTTGACTCTGATGTCAGCTTTGGATGGTGTTGATAAACCTACTTCCCTGGGCTCGGCAATGGCGCCTTGTGTTTTCTTCAAGAATTTGGAAGGTATATTTACCCGTCATGACTTGCTGTAGCTCAGAGCTCTTTGAAGGTGCTTTCTAGGATATATTTTCAATGTCCTTTTATAATCAAAAGTGGGGCCTGGCTGCTTGCCACTCAAAAGCCAATAAAGAAGCCGGGTTGGGAAAGGGAGTGGGGATGGGGCAGTGGATGCCTTTCCAAAGGCTGACGTCCCTGTAGTCCCGACTGACAATCAGTGGGCAAGAGCTTTTATAGGCTGAGGGAGGGGGCTGCATGCAGAAACAGCATTGCCATCATTTCAAGATGGTCATCTTGAAACCGGTCTTTGGTGGTTTCACCAACGTCATCTTGATTGTTTTAAGTACAGTTAATCTTCAATTCCAGCGTCAGTTTGTTGCCATCTCTTTAAGCCAGTTCTCAGAATTGTGGCAGCTTATGTCCATGGCTACAATCTGGTCAACAGGTAGTTAACTTCTCCACCTGGTGGGGATTTCAGTATCTACAAGACAGCTCACAGGATATGGCCCAGAATATTATCTGTAGCTCTTGAGAAGGACTAAAGGTCCTTGACTTTGCCTAATGACTAAACTATTATTGTTTGATTTCCTTTGGCTGTTTCCCTTTGTTTTTGCATCCTCTCCCTGCTCTGATGAAACCTATTCTTTGGCTAAAGTTTTTCCACAGACAAAAGATGCTCTGAGGGCAGGGGGGCAAGGACCATAGGGTGCTGCTCTGTTTCACTTTAAAGGAGGTTGGTAAATGTTACAATAACATCCCCTTTGAATGTGTAACTATTATTCACTATGTGTGGCTACTGTGAAGATGAATAGTAATAATTATTCTAAGAACTTTCCAAAGATTAACTCATTTACTCCTCAGACCAATCTATTGAAGTCAGTGCCATTTCTATGTCCCCTTTACAGATGAGGAAACTGAGGCATCATCTGTAACCTGCCCAGAGTCATGCAACTGCTAAGTGGTATAGTTGGAACTGGAAGCTTGGAATTTCAGACCCTGGACTCTCCCTAGCCCTAGCCCTTGTTGGGTCGCTCTGCCTACAGGGCTGTCTGTCGCTTCTTCATCAAAATCTCCATGTTTAAATTATAGCGTGAATTCTCTCTCCTGTGGGGACCCTAAACCCTGCAACCTCTTTCTTCCCCACTATGTCTGGGCCTGGTCTTCCAGCTCGCCAATAGTCACTACACACACAGAACCTGCATCTCAACTCACAGGAACACAAGACAACTTTGAACACAAGACAACTTTGAACACATTGGAATTCCAGTGTCAGCTCAAGGGCCCATCAGATTCTTTTATTTTTTTAATATATAGTTAAAAATTTGTTTCAATTTTTTTTTGGAGGATAATTACTTTATAATGTTGTGGTAGTCTCTGTTAGTTCAGATGGTAAAGCATCTGCCTGCAATGCAGGAGACCCGAGTTTGATCCCAGGGTCAGGAAGATCTCCTGGAGAAGGAAATGGCAACCCACTCCAGTGGGCCTGGAGAATCCTATGGACAGAGGAACCTGCCGGGCTACAGTAAATGAAATTGCATAGAGTTGGACATAACTGAGAGGCTAACACACAGACAATTGCTTTATAATGTTGTACATCAATGCAAATCAATCATAATTAACTATATATCCCCTCCCCCTTTGAACTTCCCTCCCCTGCACTTATTCCAGCCCTCCAGGTCATCACAGAGCACCAGGCTGGGCTCCCTGTGTTATACAGCAGCTTCTCACTAGTTATCTGTTTTACGTATGATATTGTATATATGTCATGGCTATACTACTTTCTCATTTTCTCCTAGCCTCTCCTTCCTCTGATGTGTCTACAAGTCTATTCTCTACATCTGCTTCTCCATTCTTTCTCTGTAAATAGATTCATTGACCAATAAATACTTGAAAGATGTTCAACATCACTCATTATTAAGAAATGCAGATCAAAACTACCGTGAGGTATCACCATCAGATTTTTGGGAAGGTATGGTGCTGGATTCCTTCTACTCCCCTTCCCGACCATACCCTCTGAATGATGAGTGACAGGGACATGTGACCATATAACAGACATCCTGCCTTTAGCCAGAACACAAGCCAGTTCTGGGTTCTTGGCTTATTCTTCTTCCCTTAATGTTCACATGATAGTTGAAACATTTGTCTTTCCTGGAAGTTTATTAGCTCTACCAGGGGGAGGGTGAGTACCTTGAAGACTAGTTCAGAATAAATGCTTCTTGGATCAGCGAGTCTCTGGATTGTTGTTGCTGTTCAGTTGTTCAGTCATGTCCAACTTTTTGTGACCCTGTGGACTGCAGCGTGCCAGGCTTCCCTATCCTTTACCATCTCCTGGAGCTTGCTCAAGCTCATGTCCATCAGGTTGGTGATGCGATACAACCATCTCATCCTCTGTCTCTCCTTCTCCTCCTGCCTTCAGTCTTTCCCAGCATCAGGGTCTTTTCTAATGAGTCAGCTCTTTGTATCAGGTGGCCAAAGTATTGGAGGTGAGGAACTGGTAATGATGGTCTTATTTACAAAGCAGAAATAGAGACATGGACATAGAGAACAAATGTTTGGATATCAAGAGAGAGGTGGGGTGGGGTGGGGTGAATTGGTATATACATTATGTGTAAAATAGATAACTAATGAGAATCTACTGTGTAACACAGGGAACCCTACTCAGTGCTCTGAATGGGAAGGAAATAAAAAGAAGAGAATATATGTACATGTATAGCTGATTCACTTTGCTGTACTGTAGAAACAAACACAACTTTGTAAACCAATTATATGTCAATAAAATTTAAAAAAAAAATGCAAACTCATGCCTGAAAAACCTCTAACATGACTTGGAGTTCATCCTGTAGTCACAAACCAACAAAGGTAAGGACTGCCACCCTGATCCTCAAAACCATAGAAGGGATCAGCCCTCCTTTCCATGGTGCCCCTTGCATGTCACAGCCTGTCTGGAGGCCCCTCCTTGTCTTTGGCCCGCTTCCCTCTGGGCCGTCAGGAGGACAGTGGGGCATTGAGTGCCTCGCCCCAGCTGGGCTCGCAGCTGAACAGAGAAGACCAGTTCCTGACACCTAGCCTGGCCCTCTCTTAACAAAACTACACAGGCTGTTTTCCTCTGCGTCTTTGGACCACTCAGCTCATCTTGACTCAGACATCACTCATACCTTTCCCAGGATACACACCGAGCCAAGCTTTGCTTGGCTTTGCTTGGAATCTCAGTCACCTAGGGCCCCTGGCCCCTAGGCCCAGGGTGGGGGCATTTGCGCCGACCGAGTCCCACACCGTGGACCCCTGTGAGTCTCCAAGGCCTTGAGCCAGCCAGAGACTGTGGGTTTTCTTTAACTGCCTTATGTTGTGCAAAGTTGACAAGAAGGAGAAATCCAGGCTTGTAGGGTTTAACTCTTCTTCATAGTAAACCCGTTTTAGAACTAACCAAGGCATACAGTGACACGAAGAACTGGCTCATTGCCAAAGACCCTGATGATGGGAAAGATTGAAGGCGGGAGGAGAAGGGGACAACAGAGGATGAAATGATTGGATGACATCACCGGCTCAATGGACCTGAGTTTGAGAAAGCTCCAGGAGTTGGTGATGGACAGGGAAGCCTGGTGTGCTGCAGTTCATGGGATGGCAAAGAGTTGGACATGACTGAGCTACTGAACTGAATTGAATTGAAGGCATACAGGCCACCAGAAAATGTGCAGAGATGCTAGGACAGACAGTGTGGCCTACATTCACATTTTTTGGTAGGATATTTTAATTTTTATTATTATTTTTTAAAAATTGATTTTTATTGGAGTATAGCTGCTTTACTCTACTTAACACACTGTAGTGACCTGAATGGGAAGGAAGTCCAAAAGGGAGGGATATATGTGTATGTATGACTGATTCATTTTGATGTACAGTAGAAACTAACACATTCACTTTTTGGCCTTCTCCTCCTTTAGTTTGCCCTTGCCTACTCCTCCTCCTCCTCCTCCTCTTGAATAAACCACTTCTTTCCTGGTGCATAATAAAGTAAACAGAAAATGAAATAGCTACAGAATTTGAAGGAGAATGTTTTAGGCTAGAAATATGAGGGAGGTGAAAAGGTCACAAACACAGGGCCAACAATTAAGGTGAATATTTTAGACCCACATAGCCAGTCACCTGGGAGATGGACGACACTGCTGGTAAGGTGGGGAAAGTGGATGGAACTGACCACGAGAGGGTTTGGAGATAGCAAAGCATTTCATTTTCTTGTCATGACTCTTCAAAAAAAAAGTATGATGTAAGGTTATACTTTTGTCTGAGCACACATTTGAGGTTTTGCTGTCTGTTGCTACTGTGTCTGGGCTTTACATTCATGTTGGTTATAAAATATACTTTTTAAGTGCTTATGTATATGCTTATATAGATGTATATATATCACAGTAACTCTCTATATGTACTTCTTTTCTTGTTGAACCATGATAGTAAAAATGATTAGTGGAGTTGAAATCTGCAGCCATGCCCAGCTCGCTCACTACAGTGTTTAGGATCGCTGAAATATGCAATAATTGATTTTAACATGCACTGTAATTGGCTCCAGATGCATTGCTGTCAACTGTGATGCATCATAATTAAACTGACATGTTCAAAAACTGGCCACTGAAATGAGCACTCACTGAATTTTCTGACTGTGTGCAGCTGCTGCTTCTCTGACCCCCCGGTTTCCCACTCAGGACCCACATTGCTGGGTTTCATTTGGCTGCTGGCCTCCTCCCCGTTTTCTCTGTTTTGCCTCCTCAAATTTTCAGTGACCTCCTTGAGTGAATTCAGGCTCTTTCTCCACATCCACATTCACATGGTCACATATTTCGGCAGTGATAGATCCATCTGCAATTTCCCAGGTTGTCGTAAATCAGATCGAAAATCATGAGAATAGTCAAAAACATGACATAAAATAAGACACAGCAATAGATCCATAAACATTGCTTATTTTAGTGTGTCCACCCCCAACTGAACCATGCTTGAACTCTTACGAGGCAATTCATTCAGAGAAAGAAAGTGTAGTGGGTCACATGTGTCCACCTCTTGTTCCGCATCATATAAAGGAAAATGTTCCTCCTTATGACGGTCTTCCTTTCTTACTCCTATGGTCATCAGAATGCTAATGGTCTTACCTCAGTAGCCTGATCATCTTACTTCTTTAAAAGCAACATGATAATAGTTGAAAGGGCATTGAACTAGGATCTGGGTGCCCTGAGGTCTAGTTCTACTCCGTGACCACTAACAGAGTTGACAGAGCCCTCTGATGTCAGCCTTCTTCCAAGAAAAATGGGAATGACAATACTCTAACAGGTTTAGAACAATAGATAATGATCTACAAAGCTGAACAGATTCAGGGCCCTTCAGTTTCTGAAATCTTGATCCTGAATCAGCGTGAACCATGTCTGTTTTTGGACTTCGTGTTACCAAAATTCACTGTTTTGATTTAATGAAGAACTTCATCCCTTTCCTGCTACTACCCCTAGCCCCAGTGTCACATCTTCTCTAATCTGTTAATCACGTGGATAGTTCTTGTGATGGCAAAATATTTAATAAAGTTAGCTCACATCCATCCACAATTAATGAGAGTGGCATTGACTGTGACTCTCCATAGTGCCATTTCTGCAAGGAGGAGAAGGGAAGCCATTTCCCTATCACTTCCTTTAGAGGACAACATCTTCCCACTGATTTCAGTCACACGACCCTGGCAGGGCTCCCTTATTCACTTATGGGAAATTAAAGCTGGCCAATTGTGGTGTCTCTTTTGTCTGTCAGCAAATCATGTCCAAGCTCTGGATACCATCCTCCCCTGGTAGAACTAATAAATTTCCAGGGAGGACAAATGTATCAACAATCACATAGACATTAAGAGAAAATATTCTTCTTATTATTATTCAAGCCAAGGACCCCTGACCAAGCTGAATCAATAAAAATTCTTCCATCAGTTTTGATAGCCCAAAGTCATGAGATTAGCTTCTCTCCTCCTGGGAAATGAGCAATGAGGACAGAAGCCTGGTGATTCTCCATCACAAGAAGGACGCCATGTTGTCCACTGATGAAGGAAGGTGAGATTGAAGTCCACACACAGGGAGGAAAGAGTTGATGGGAACTGCCAATGAATGGCTTTGGAAAGTGTCAGGTGAGTCTGTCAGATGAGTTTTAAGAGAGTAGAATCTATTCCACTTCCCATTGTCTTATTTTTTTGGTAAAATCTTATAAAAGTCAAACAACCAAGGATTAAAGAAGAACTGGATTGAAGGGTTCCTTTATCTCCCTCTGTCTTCTCCAGCTTTACATTCTTAAGTGGAGAAATCTCTATTTATGTCCAAGTTCTGGGTAGAGGACTGACAGCTGCTTCCTAGATGTCCTGACAAGGATCCCTTGGCTTCCAGAACATTCCTTTCTACTCCACTCCCTGGTCAACATAATCTTGGAGTGATGAGACTTGCCCAAGAGTTTGAGTGACCATAGGATGGTGTGTGGTACATCAGCAGTGCTTCTCAAGATTGGGGTGCATCTAACCTCCAAGAAAGCTTTTGAGAACAGATTGCTGGGCCTGATCCCCAAAATTCTGATCTAGTGGATCTGATTGGGTGGAGAGTTTGCTATCCTAAGTTCCTATGATATAGTGAGGCTGCTGGTCAGTGGACTATACTCTGAGAATCACTGCTGAATGTCAGATGGAAGACCCAGGTCTTGTCCCCTTAGGCAGTTCATCAAGGTGGGGTAGGGGGCTGTCTCACATTAACCATCTCTAAGATGTGCTTCCCTGGTGGCTCAGAGGTTAAAGCGTCTGCCTGTAATGCAGGAGACCTGGGTTCGATCCCTGGATCAGGAAGATCCACTGGAGAAGGAAATGGCAAACCACTCCAGTATTCTTGCCTGGAGAATCCCATGGACACAGGATCCTAGTGGACTACAGTTCACAGGTCACAAAGAGTCCGACACGACTGAGCGACTTCACTTCAAGATGGGCAGAAGCGTGCCAGCTGCGACTGACCATGCAGAAGCGTGGCCAAGAGGAGCTACCCCACGTCTGAGGTCAGGGGCGGCAGCCGAGAGGAACAACCCCATGTCCAAGGAGTGGTAGCTGCCCAGGCACGGGCGGGCTGAGAGGAGCTACTCCATGTTCAAGGTCAGGAAGGGCGGCGGTGAGGAGATACCCCTCGTCCAAGGTAAGGAGCAGTGGCCACACTTTGCTGGAGCAGCCGTAAAGAGATACTCCACATCCAAGGTAAGAGAAACCCAAGTAAGATGGTAGCTGTTGCGAGAGGCATCAGAGGGCAGACACACAAACCATAATCACAGAAAACTAGTCAAACTGATCACACGGACCACAGCCTTGTCTGTCTCAATGAAACTAAGCCATGCTGTGTGGGGCCACCCAAGATGGGCGGGTCATGGTGGAGAGGCATGACAGAATGTGGTCCACTGGAGAAGGGAATGGCAAACCACTTCAGTATTCTTGCCTTGAGAACCCCAAATGAGGCAAAATGATAGGATACTGAAAGAGGAACTCCCCAGGTCTATAGGTGCCCCATATGTAGCATATTGGAGATCAGTGGAGAAATAACTCCAGAAAGAATGAAGCAGGATGGAGCCAAAGGGAAAAGGGATGGAGCCAAAGCAAAAACAATACCCAGTTGTGGATGTGGCTGGTGATAGAAGCAAGGTCCGATGCTGTAAAGAGCAATATTGTGTAGGAACCTGGAATGTTATGTCCATGAAGTAAGGCAAATTGGAAGTGGTCAAACAGAAGATGGCAATAGTGAATGTTAACATTCTAGGAATCAGCAACCTAAAATGGACCAGAATGGGTGAATTTAACTCAGATGACCATTATATCTACTACCATGGGCAGGAATCCCTTAGAAGAAATGGAGTAGCCATCATGGTCAATAAAAGAGTCTGAAATGCAGTACTTGGATGCAATTTCAAAAGTGACAGAATGATCTCTGTTCATTTCTAAGGCAAACCATTCAATATCACAGTAATCCAAGTCTGCCCCAACCAGTAATGCTGAAGAAGCTGAAGTTGAATGGTTCTATGAAGACCTACAAGGCCTTTTAGAACTAACACCCCCAAAAGATGTCCTTTTCATTATAGGGGACTAGAATGCAAAAGTAGGAAGTCAAGAAACATCTGGAGTAACAGGCAAATTTGGCCTTGGAATACGGAATGAAGCAGGGCAAAGGCTCATAGACTTTTGCCAAGAAAACACACTGGTCATAGCAAACACCCTCTTCCAACAACACAAGAGAAGACTCTACACATGGACATCACCAGATGGTCAACACCAAAATCAGATTGATTATTTCTTTGCACCAAAGATGGAGAAGTTCTATAGAGTTAGCAAAAACAAGACCAGGAGCTGACTGTGGCTCAGATCATGAACTACTTATTACCAAATTCAGACTTAAATTGAAGAAAGTAGGGAAAACCACTAGACCATTCAAGTGTGACCTAAATCAAATCCCTTATGATTATATAGTAAAGTGAAAATAGATTTAAGGGACTAGATCTGATAGATAGAGTCCCTGATGAACTATGGATGGAAGTTCATGACATTGTACAAGAGACAGGTATCAAGACCATCCTCATGGAAAAGAAATGCAAAAAAGCAAAATGGCTGTCTGGTGAGGCCTTACAAATAGCTGTGAAAAGAAGAGAAGCAAAAAGCAAAGCAGAAAAGGAAAAATATAAGCATTTGAATGCAGAGTTACAAAGAATAGCAAGGAGAGATAAGAAAGCCTTCCTCAGAGATCAATGCAAAGAAATAGTGGAAAACAACAGAATGGGAAAGGCTAGAGATCTCTTTAAGAAAATTAGAGATATCAAGGGAACCTTTCATGCAAAGCTGGGCTCAATAAAGGACAGAAATGGTATGGATCTAACAGAAGCAAAGGATATTAAGAAGAGGTGGCAAGAATACACAGAAAAACTGTACAAAAAACATCTTCATAATCAAGATAATCATGATGGTGTGATCAATCACCTAGAGCCAGGCATCCTGGAATATGAAGTCAAGTGGGCCTTAGAAAGCATCACTATGAACAAAACTAGTAGAGGTGATGGAATTCCAGTTGAGCTATTTCAAATCTTGAAAGATGATGTTATGAAAGTGCTACACTCAATATGCCAGCAAATTTGGACACCTCAGCAGTGGCCACAGGACTAGAAAAGGTCAGTTTTCATTCCAATCCCAAAGAAAGGCACTGCCAAAGAATGCTCAAACTACCGCACAATTTCACTCATCTCACACACTAGTAAAGTAATGCTCAAAATTCTCAGGCTTCAGCAATATCTGAACCATGAACTTCCAGATGTTCAAGCTGGTTTTAGAAAAGTCAGAAGAACCAGAGATCAAATTGCCAACATCCGCTGGATCATGGAAAAAGGAAGAGAATTCCAGAAAAACATCTACTTCTGCTTTATTGACTACGCCAAAGCCTTTGACTGTGTGGATCATGATAAACTAGAAAATTCTGAAAGAGATGGGAATACCAGACCACCTGAACTGGCTCTTGAGAAACCTATATGCATATCAGGAAGCAACAGTTAGAACAGACTGGTTCCAAATAGGAAAAGGAGTATGTCAAGACTGTATACTATCACCCTGCTTGTTTAACTTATATGCAGAGTACATCATGAGAAACGCTGGGCTGGAGGAAGCACAGGCTGGAATCAAGACTGCTGGGAGAAATATGAATAACCTCCGATATGCAGATGACACCACCCTTATGGCAGAAAGTNGAAGGGGACGACAGAGGATGAGATAGCTGGATGGCATCACTGACTCAATGGACGTGAGTCTGAGTGAATCCCGGGAGTTGGTGATGGACAGGGAGGCCTGGCATGCTGCAGTTCATGGGGTCACGAAGAGTTGGACATGACTGAGCCACTGAACTGAACTGAAGATGGGAAATTTGATCCAGGTAATCTTTGACTTTCCTTTAACTTGCTCTAAGTCTACCAGTAGTTCATCAAACAGTTAATCAGTTTTTACTGGGGAAAGCTACCATCACTATGGTCAATGTGTGCCTTCTTTTCTTTTCTTTTAAGACAGCTATGACTTAAAAAGACAACACCTAACTTCTGCAAAAATGATGAATATGGTCAGAGAACAGCCATAGAATGGGGTAACCGTTAGATGCTGTGAATTCCAAGGCCCTGACAAATCACTCTGCAGTCAAGCAATATTTTTCACTTGAAGGAAGTACAGTCTTATAATAGCTTGCTCGTCAATCAGGCACTCATTCTATAATTGAGGCAGTACCAGCTCGATACTTTCTTAACTCCAGGGAAGAGTAGACAAGCCTGGGGAAACACAGGGATGGTAAGAGTTTAGGGGCAGGAAAAGACAATCCCTCAGCACAAAGAGGGCCTCCCAACCTCTCTTCTCATCATGTTTTTCTTCTTCCTAGCAGCAACTCTGGGTNTAATTGAGGCAGTACCAGCTCGATACTTTCTTAACTCTAGGGAAGAGTAGACAAGCCTGGGGAAACACAGGGATGGTAAGAGTTTAGGGGCAGGAAAAGACAATCCCTCAGCACAAAGAGGGCCTCCCAACCTCTCTTCTCATCATGTTTTTCTTCTTCCTAGCAGCAACTCTGGGTGTGCAGCCAGAAGACGGTCTGAGAGAATGTCCAGAGCCCCCATGAGTTGTTAGAAAATAGATGGTTGTGGTAGTTTCTAGGAGATCCCACTTAAATTTGAAAAGAGAGAAAAGGACATATGTAGAGGGATCTTCTAGAGTGAAAAAGAGAAAAATCATGGAATCTACCAGCATTTACCAGCATTCCAAGTGCCTGCACAAAACTTCATCCCACTAGCAACCCCAAATGGCTGCTTTATGAGTGTGAACAGTAAGCTGTGGCTGTAACAAGGTTTCATTTCCCCTTCCTTTACTTCTTAAGAAGAGTAAGTGATGAATGTAAAGAAAAAGAGAAAAATAATTTAGGAAATAATTCTTTTCACACAAGTGTCCATTTATGACAGCCTCCTTAAGGATGCTAACCAATGAGTGTTGTAGAGCATTTGTTAATTCATTCAAGGTACATATATCAAGTGCTCAACACCCGCCTAGCAGTGTGGGAGGCAGCAGGAAGTCAGGATCGTATAACAAGATCGTGTCCACATTTGAGGGGCTTTTGGTCTCAATGGAAAGATGCCAAGTAAGCAGGCAATTTCAAGAGTTCCAAAAGGAATGAACCCCAGAAACCAGGAGAGAGGCACAGTCTGCAGGGAGGTGGGTATCAGCAAAGGTTCCTTGTTGAGAGTGATGGGCTCAAGAGGTTGGGTCAGACAGCCAAATGTATTCTTTTCAGGCACAGGCTCTAAGAGGTGAGTCCGTGAAACTTCAATGGCTTGGCAGGACCGCTGATTTGGACTGAGGCTGGAAGGAAATGCTCAGGCACTGCCGAGTGCTTTTTAACACTATGGTCCAGAACTGCTTCCTGTTCTCAAGGCTTGGATATTTATTGGCGAGATGTGATGCAGGATCATGGAATTAACTTCCATTGGCATCACTGAAACTGAGTGGGCTCAGAGTGCTTCTCTCCCTGTTGACTTTTTCCTCTCCTCTTCCTTGTTCCTGTTCTTTTACAAGTCTTTGCCTCATTTCTCAGGCAGGGCTGCTCCATCACCTCCATCCCTGACTCCCTCTCTTCTGGCTTTACTTTGAAGCTTCATGCTGGGTGACCTCCTTCCTCTAGGTATAAGTTCATTTATTAAATCGAAAAAATAAGCATGACTAATGTCTGTAGGGAAATGAGATATCTAAAGGAGCAGAAGGGAGACTCAGAAATTTGCTACAAGTTGGAGAATGATTTTTCTATCTTGGCAGACCTGGATCTTCTCAAATGATGGTTGATGAAATCACATTAGGCCAAATAAGTTTTAGGTTCCTGGACTCTCTCTCCCTAAAAGGAAAAAACTTTTTATGTTAGAAGAACCATTTCTCAAAGACCCTAAAGCCTTCCTGGTACATTCTCCATCTTCATAGTTGTCAATAAACTGAATTCTTTCTGGAAAACAGAATAGTGGCAAGGACAAATCTATCCCCTAGAAGAGTTTAACCAGTCTTGGAAACAAAAAACCATCCTGGTGATCACAGCTGCCATAATTGCCAACGTAACCCTCATTCTGCTGAGTATTAGGTACCATGTGGCACTGGAAAGACAAATAACTTCAAGTCACGAGTTCCACTCTCAAGAGAGAGGTCATATTGGAGAGCTGACATCCAAGGCAAAGATTTATGATAACAAACAGTGGCTCTTGGGAAGTCATCATGGCCTTGTGAATGGCTTACAAGATTCCAGCATACTATTCTGCACGTTTTCAGATTTCAGATCCAGAAGGCATTGAATGTGTCCCTGAATGTGACTAGCCAGAGATGTGAAGCTTCTGTTTTAATTCTCTTTAGCATTTTGCTTTCAGTTTGAGAACTTTCAAAGCGACCACCTGATTTGGGCCATATTTGATATATTACTAGAGACTATCAAGTTATGTGCAATGCTCCATATGTTTTTTAGGCTGATGTTTTGTAAAAAGTGTTTTGGAATGAAGCCAAGTATAGCCTACAGTACAAACATCAAGGTAACCTGTGCCCTGCCAAAATAAGAACTATTCTTGCACAAAATTTCATAGGGATGGAAATTCAAGAGACCAGGAATTGTATGTTTGGACAGTTCAGATGCCCAATGGCTGTCTTCCCGTGAGCAGCTCTGAGCTATGGAAGCTGCGGGGAGGACAGTGTATCTCTAGCAGATTTTCCGAGATGAGTGGCCGTTGTTTATACCCATGCTTCTCAAACTGTACTGTGCCTGTGAATTATTGGAGTCGCGTGAGATTCCTGCTCAGATCCAGTAGGTCCAGGTGGACCTGAGCTCCTGATGGCCAAGCCTCTAGCCATGTCGGTGCCTCTGTCCTTGGACCATCCCTGAGTAAATAAGTTTAGAACAAGATGGAAACCATGTTAGAAGGAGCAGGGTGAAGGCAAGGGCCCATCTATTCAAAAAATTGAAAGTTGGTGATCAGATGCTGAGGCTCCTGGATAAGGTGGCCAGGAGTGGAACCAACTCCCCATGACCAAGCAGACCAGGTTCATCCCCGGGGGCCACCTCTGGCATTGAACCTGGCTCCGATTCAGGCCCTCATGGTCTGCTGGGCTCTCCCACTGTGCAGTCAGGGCTCCCGGAGCGTGGATGCTAGAGTGGGGAGAGGGTGACACTCTGCACCCCCACCCCAACCTGGTGGATGGCCCTGATCTTCCCAGAGCACAGGGTGCCCAGGACACAGGCAGGGAGTACAGCTCTCCTGGGGGAAAGGAGTCCCTGTCCCTCTACCCCCAAACAATGACCTTCCATTTTCTTAGGAGTGGTGGGTACATAAACAAGAAAGAGCCATCTCAAGTTAGCCTGCCTACATGGAGAAGAATCCAGACCCAGTTTCCACTCTCCTTTGGTGGGCCACTTCTCAGGAGGCTGAGGACCCTGCCCCCTTGCAGAAAGCCCCTTGACTCTCTAAAGTTGGCTCAGTGCTTTCTCTCCCAAGTAGGAGAGGGGAGCCCTGGGCCTGCACTTCTCAGACTCTGATGCACACAGAATCACTTGGGGAAATGTTAATATCAGCTCCCATGGGTGGGTCTAGGGGGAGCCCAGGAGTCTGCATTTTTAACATGCTCCTGGGTAATGCTGATGCTCCATCTCTAGGAGTGAGGGGACAACAAAGCTCAATGACCATCCTCAGGCATCTCCTGAGTCAAGGATGAGGGATCTGTCAGGACCAGGGCTGCTGGCCTAAGGGAGCTGGCAGCTGTGTAAGATGTGAATCTCAGTGTCTGGCATGATGGGGCAGGGCCTGGATAACTGCATCTTTCATTGCATTACTAGTAATTGCAGCCGGTAGTGCAGGTGGCAGACCAGGCTGTGTTGACTATGGTGTCACTGGTTTGTGTTGGACGTTGGGAAGGTGTCTGACTCCTCAACCCTTAGCTCTCTCCTGCCTCTTGATGGCACTTTCTGAGCTCTTGGGCTGATTTCCAAATTCCCAAAGTGCAAGTGTGGAAAAAACCAACTAATCTCCTGGGAAAAAACAAACAAAAAAAACTCCTGCTGTGTATTTTTCTTTAAAACTCCAGGCCGATTTTAAACTTAGCACTCTCTAAACTGTGCTCACCAGGCATTACGGCTGTGGACACGTGTGGCTCTGTTTCCCAGCGAACTCTCCTCCCCCTCACCCTACTCCTAGCCGGGTATTGATACCAGATTCAGCATGGAATTTGTCAGGGTGAGTCGTGTGTTCCTCCTACACAGTTAACTCGGTTAGTGCATTGGAAGTAGGAAGGCTGATGCTTGCATGATATCCTGGCTGTCAGGCCTGATTTGAGTCAGCTCAATGAGTGACTTCTCACTGAGGGTTCCATATCAAAGGCTGGGATAATAGAATTACAGGACGTTAGGATGTCCAATCTGGAAGGGTCCCTGGAAATGATTCAGCGCTGCCTGCTCACTTTACAAATGAGGAAACTGTATTTTCACTCTTAACAACTTGAGCAAATACCCAGCTTTTGATAGGCACGTGCACCCTGCCTTTGCTGGGAGTTCTGTGTGGGGGTAAAAGATGCCCCAAACAGGTCCCTCCTATTTAGCTATGCTTGAGCTTGGCTTTCACTTCCTCAAAACCTATTAGAGCCACCCTCTGGACCACACTCACTTTGCAATTGTATGCAAATACCTTGGCTCCTGGCAATTACTGGGGAAGATGTGTAATGCTTTTGCTTGAGGGACACTTTATACAGCTTAATAGTGACTGCATCTCTGGCATTTATAACAGATGCTATTTCAGTGCAGGCAACTTTTTCTAAGTCATGTAGCTGTATTTTAGCTGCTGAAATTTTCTGTATCATTTGGTGATCATATTTCATTTCAGACTTTTGAACCCGACAGATTGTCCACCTGGATTTCATTTTGCCACATTTTATTGATGGCCTGACTCAGATCTTTCAAGTTTGTGCTCATTGACCTTGAAAGAGTAGCTTGTTGTTTAAATTTTATGACACAGAGATGTAAACTGCCTGCAAATTATGCACCACAATGGTGATGAGCAGTGAGTGAGGACTTTTCCTTCATATTGATTGCCTGGAGTTAAGGGATTAATAAGGACTGTTATACTGGACCCATTCCTGAGACGAAAATCCCAAATGAACTTTACTACAAGCACATGTGGAACGAGTGAGAACCATATTATGTGTGCTAACCCCAGCTCTGTACAGAGATACTGCACTAGTATTCTATGCCTTTCTGTTGCTGCTTTGGTTCTGGGAATAAAGGCATCTTCCCCCTCCCAGCCCTGTTTTTCTGGGTGACCTAAGACAGCCACACCCATCAGTGTGGCCCATGACCAAAGACCTGATTGACTGAGGTAGAAACTACAGAGAGAAGGCAAATACGAACACCACCCATAGGCCCTCTGACCACGAGAAAAACATCTTGCAAACCCAAACAGGAGGACGTTCCTGCAAAATTCCTGGCCAGCACTCCTCAAGGCTGCCAGGTCATGGAAAACAAGGAGAATCTGAGAAATGGTCACAGTCTAGAGGAGGCAAAGCAGACATGACAACGGATGCCACGTGGGGCTCTGGATGGAGTCCCGAGATGGAGAAGGACATGAGAGGAAAACCAAGGAGGCCTAGATAATGTGTGGGACTCGGTTCCTAACGATGGATCAGTGCTGATCCACGAGTTGTGATAAATGTAAAATGTAAACAGCAGGAAAATGGGGTTTTCCCTGTTTACAGCAGGGAAAATGTTTTAAACTGTTGACAGCAGGGAAACTGGGTTTTGGGTGTTTGTGGACTTTCTTTACTATTGATACTTTCACTGCGTGCATGCCAAGTCGCTTCAGTTGTGTCCAACTCTTTGTGACTCCATGGACTGTAGCCAGCCAGGTTCCTCTTGTCCCTGGGATTTTCCAGACAAAATACTGACATGGATTGCCACACCTTCCTCCAGGGGACCTTCCCAACCTAGGGATCGAACCCACGTCTCCTGTGGCTCCTGCATTGCAGACAGATTCTTTACTGCTGAGCCACCAGGGAAGACACAATATCTTCACTACTTTTCTATGAATCTGAAACTATTCTGAAATTGAAAGTGTCTTAAAAATAATCCTTTGTGGTCATGTCCATTCAGCCACAATGGAAATGTCACTAGAAACGCTGGCAACAGGTGAGTGTTTAGGTCGTGTCAGGCTTTCACTTCCATCATCTCCTCAAATGCTTAGAGCAACTTTATGAGACGTTTATTATTCTCCCCATTTCACAGCTTTGAATGAGAAAACCATGTGCACAAATATCCTTCACCAATCCAGTTTGCATGAGTCTGAAGTCCAGAGAGAACAATCTCCTATTTGTTGATTAAAATCCCCAGGTCAAACATGGCAGAGCTGTGATCGGAACCTTGTTCGTCTGACTCTAAAGCACATGTTTGTTTCAATTACCCACTTGTTTCCCAGAATCCTGGCCTTAGGGATGGAGCAGAGGTTGAGAAAAATGGGAGGGACTGGTGGCAACAGGCTGTGTGGACCCTGCCGCTCTGTGTTTGGCATCTGGGGCCATCAGAGTTTCCTGGGGAGGCTCCTTCAGCCTCTGCTTTCCTCAAGGGCTGGAGTCCAGGTCAGCTCTAGATTTCATCCCACAAAGTTCAAAAAGGAAGCTCCCCACTCAGTGACAGCTCAGGATGGAGGAGCAGGTGCTGGCAGTGACAGCAACATGGACAGTCTCCTGGAAGGAAGTGTAGGGGTCTTCAGGTGACCCCATTGACCATACGCAGCATCCTTTTTCAGGATCTCCACTCCTGGCTATGCATTTGTACCATCAGGGGCCTAAGAAGGTCCAGAGCCCTGGTCCCTGAGCTCTTGGGTCAGAACATGAGAAGAGGGTCCAGAAATCTGTATTCAGAATTATGTGTTAGAGATTCAGCCGAGAACTGCTTCCAAATCTGAGCCTCAGAAGGTCCACTCTTATTCTTACCTGAATGGAGCACAAACTCCACTCAACGCTCTTGCCTGTTGAGTAATTTACTGTCTAGACTAGGAGCCCACAAAATGATACCTGTGGCCCAATGGCTCATAACCCCACCTATTTTGTAAATAAAGTTTTATTGGACTCAGCCACAGTATTTGTTGATGTGTTGGCTCTGGTTGCTTTCTTGCTCCTATGGCATAGTTGGATAATTTGTGACAGAGACCATAGGCCCACAAAACCTAAAATAATTATCTAGTCCTTTATGGAAAAAAGGTTTGCTGAGCTATGATGTGGAATATGGAAAGGTATCTGAATTAATAATTAATCACAGTAAAAGGCAAATGGAGTCCCTCTGCTCTCAAGTTTCAGAGCACCCAAGAATCCCCTGGGTTGCTTATCTAAAACCTCTCACCCTGAAGCCCACCCCGGAGATTCTGAGGTAGCAGATCAGGCTGCGGTCCATAAATACCCATCTTTAGCAATGCTTTGAGCACATAGTCCTACACAATAAGAATATTGATGCTGATGGCAACTGCACCTGGATCCCTAACCATCTTAGAGGCTTAGGTGTGTCTAACTTCTGCATATCATATTTGGACCAAAATATAGCAAATAAAACTAAATATCACTAATTATAAAAACAACGAATTAAAAGTAAGAGGGTTAACCCTATTTATTCATGGTTTGAATGGAAAACAGAGAAGAATTGGGCTAGAAACAGATGAACAGAAATTTAGTGAATGTCTGATGAATAATAAATGCTTTCAGGAGTTTCATTGAGATGTAATAGGTATGTAACAAACCATACTTACTTAAAGTGTAAAATGGGATATGCTTTGTTGTATAAAGTCAGCATCACAATCAAGATAATACACAGTTTCTTTGTGCAAACTGATAAATACCTCCCTTGCCCCTTCTTGCAAATACTTCCTACCACTCCATTAAAAGCAGCCACCTATCTATCTGCTTTCTGGCACTATGTATCTACAGATGAGCTTGCATTTTCTAGAATTTTATATAAATAAGAATCATATGGATTGTGGGCTTTCTTAGTTGGGCTTCTTTCACTCACTATAATTTTTCTGAGCTGCATCCATGCTGTTGCATGTATCGTGACATTGTTCCTATTTATTATGGTTTAGTCACTAAGTTTGGAGAAGGTAATGGCACCCCACTCCAGGACTCTTTCCTGGAAAATCCCATGGATGGAGGAGCCTGGTAGGCTTCAGTCCATGGGGTCGCTAAGTTGGACATGACTGAGCAACTTCACTGTTACTTTTCACTTTCATGCATTGGAGAAGGAAATGGCAACCCACTCCAGTGGTCTTGCCTGGAGAATCCCAGGGATAGGGGAGCCTAGTAGGCTGCCATCTATGGGGTTGCACAGAGTCAGACATGACTGAAGAGACTTAGCAGCAGCAGCAGCAGTCACTAAGTTGTGTCCAAATCTTTGAGACTCCATTGTGTATAGTGCACAAGGCTCCTCTGTCCATGGCATTTCCCAGGAAAGAATACTGGAGTGGGTTGCCATTTCTTGCCCCAGGAGATCTTCCCGACTCAGGGATTGAACCCTGGTTTCCTGTGCTGCAGGCAGATTCCTTACCGAATGAGCCACTAGGGAAGCCCCATTCCTTTTTATTACTGAGTGATATTCTGTTTAATGGACATACCTAATTTTGTCTATGTACTTACCTGTGGATGGATATTTGGTAATAGCCCAGTTTTAGGCTATTACTCTTGCCTGGCAAATCCCATGGACGGAGGAGCCTGGTTGGCTGCAGTCCATGAGGTTGCTAGAAGCCAGACATGAATGAGCGACTTCACTTTCACTTTTCACTTTCATGCATTGGAGAGGGAAATGGAAACCCACTCCAGTGTTCTTGCCTGGAGAATCCCAAGGACAGGGGGGCCTGGTGGGCTGCTGTCTATGAAGTTGCACAGAGTCGGACATGACTGAAGCGACTTAGCAGCAGTAGCAGCAGGCTATTACAAATAATAGCCTTGGATGAATATTCATGTATAAGTCTGTATGGATATGTGGTTTCATTTTTACCATATCAAATGGAAGGTGTATATTTAACTTTTTAAGAAACTGCCAAGCCATTTTCGAAAGTGATGGGATACCATCTGATATCCTCACAAGCAGTACGCATTTGTTCCTCATCTGCTCCTCATCTTTGACAACACTTGTCATGGTCAATATGTTTAACTTTAGCCATGAGATAGCTAAATGGTGGTTTTAATTCAAATTTCCCTAGTGACCAATGATGTTGAAAATCTTTTCTTGTGATTGTTTAGCATTCATATATCTTCTTTGGTGCAATAGCTGTTTTTCCCATTGTTAATTTAAGTTACTGAGTTTTGAAGGTTCTGTATGATGGATACAACTCCCTTATCAGATATATACTTTGCACATATATTTTCCCAGTGTGAGTCTTGCCTTTTCATTCATTTATGAATGAAACAACGTAGGTCCAGAAGCAAGTATTTGTTTTGATGCAAGACCATTTACTGATTTGTTCTTCATGGACCTTGCTTGTGGTGTCTGCTGAGAAATCTTTGCTTAACTCAAAGCCACACAGGTTTTATGCTGTGTTTTCTTCTGGAAGATTGTACTTTAGGTTTTACATTTGGATCTGCAATGCTTTCTGAATTAATTTTTCTATGTGGTGTGAGGTACGAATTGAAATTCATTCTTTTTTGCATACATCCAATTGTTCCAGTACTATTTGTTGAAAATTATTTCACCACTGAATTGCCTTTGAACCTAAAACACTGGTTGTCTATACATGCATGAGTCTATGTTTGGATTCTCTCTTCTGTTCTATTGATCCGTTTGTCTATCTTTGCACCAACTATAGTCTTGATTATTATAGCTTTATAATAAGTTGTGAAATCAGCATGTTTTAGTCCTCCAACTATTTTCTTCCTTTTCAAAGTTATTTTTGCTATTATAGGTCCTTTGAATTTCCAAATGAATTTTGGAATCAATTTATAATTTCTACCAAAGAGCTGCTTTGATGCATTTTCACTGCATTTTGATGCCTTAAGCAGTGAAGATAATGGTGCTTTTACAAAGAGTAAAGAGATACCCCTCATCCAAGGTAAGGAGCAATGGCCATGCTTTGCTGGAGCAGCCGTGAAGAGATACCCCACACCCAAGGTAAGAGAAACCCAAGTAAGATGGTAGGTGTTGCAAGAGGGCATCAGAGGGCAGACACACTGAAACCATAATCACAGAAAACTAATCAATCTAATCATACTGGGACCACAGCCTTGTCTAACTCAANGTCAGACATGACTGAGCAACTGAGCAAGTGCACACATGAAGATGAGTATATAGATGGGTCCCCAGCTTAATGATGGTTCAACTTACAACTTTTTGACTTTACTAGGGAGCAAAAGTGATAGGCATTTAGTCAAGACTATACTTTGACTTTGGATCTTTTTCCCAGCTAGAGACATGGGGTCCAGTCCTTTTGTGACACTTGGCAGTGGCAGCAGCCACAGTTCCCAGTCAGCCCCATCATCACCATCACGAAGGAAACAACCCAATACTTAAAACTGTCTGTGCCTAGCCACTTGCTCTGCTTTTCACATCTAGTATTGTATTCAATAAATTACACTAAGTATTCCATACTTTATTATAAAATGTGTTAGATGTATAGGCTAATCTAAGCATTCTGATCATGTTTAAGGTGGGATGGACTAAGCTGTGATTTTTGTTTTGATTATATTAGGTGTATTAAATGCATCTTCAACTGATGCTGTTTTCAACTTAAGACAGATTTATGGGGATGTATCCCATTATGGGGCTTTCCAGGTGGCTCAGTGGTAAAGATCTACCTGCCAATTCAGGAGACACAGGAGACTTGGGTTTGATCCTGGGTTGGGAAGATTCCTTGGAGTAGAAAATGGCAACCCACTCCAGTGTTCTTGCCTGGAGAATCCCAGGGACAGGGGAGCCTGGTGGGCTGCTGTCTATGGGGTCGCACAGAGTTGGACACGACTGAAGTGACTTAGCAGCATAAATACTTTAAGATGAGCTTTCCTTTGACTGTTCTGTTATCTGGTTTTAAGTAGGTTTTATTCAGTAACTTTGGTTCTGCTCTTTATTAACAAATATTATTCACTTAAAGTAAACTTGACTTTAAAAAGAATGGAAAGAAAATTTGTTCCTATTAGTTTTCTTTTGTGAATAAGTATTTGCCCAAAGTTCCATCTGAACTACAGATTGAAGAAATGTTCCAAGTCACAGCATATTTCTGCGGTATGGTTGTTCACTCAAATGTCATTGTAAAACATATGTGTTGTGATAATTAGTAATAAATATGTAAAGAAATGAAATGTCACAAACAAATACATACACAAGTGGTACCTGCTTACTTATTCTCACTCCCTGAGGGAGTAAGATGTCTCTTTTAAAAAATTTCGATTTTACTAAGATTGCTCACTTTTAGAATAGCTAAAGCAGTGGGCATTTTCTGAGATATAATTTGATTGCCTGCCATTCATGACTTTTCCTGTGATTAAGTAAATTTGCTTATGTATGTGAAAAAACTGAAAAAGACAATTATTATACACAGACTTTTTATAATTAAGACACTAATACTTTAACTTATTGAACTAACATAATTATTAGTCACTGCAAAATAACATAGTTTATGCTAAACATTTTTAATTACCTTTAAATGAGAAAATACTTTCTTAAACTTTTTTTGGTTGCATCACGTGGCATATGGGATCTTAGCTCCCCAACCAGGGATCAAAATTGCACCCCTTGTATTGGAAACTTGGAGTCTCAACCACTAGACTGCCAGGGAAGTCCCTCAGCAAGTAATTTCCAGAGGGTTATCCCATGACTGTTTGCAAAGCTTTGATGGTAATGCTATTTATCTCAACCCTGGTTTTAAAAGCAAAAACTGGGAACAACATAGATGTCTAGAAATGGAGGATTAGTTAGAAATTCGGTTGTAAATAATGTTTGTACTACCATACCAAGCAAAAATGTAGGCCACATATCCATCCTTTGTCCAACCTGATTGTGTTACTTTCAATTCTTATAATAGATACATTCAATGTCCATCTAGTTCCTAAATGTAAGGAATCATATGTTAGGTCCATACTGATACATGCATATATATATATGCATACGGAGAAGGCAATGGCACCCCACTCCAGTACTCTTGCCTGGAAAATTGCATGGACGGAGGAGCCTGGTGGGCTGCCGTCTGTGGGGTCGCACAGAGTCGGACCCGACTGAAGCGACTTAGCAGCAGCAGCATACATGCATACATATGTGTATATATATACGTGCATACATATCTATGTATAAAATGTATGTACTTTACATACATTTTACACAGATTTAATAAAAATACATTTTATCTACATACATTTTATACATATGTAATTAAAGGTTCTATGAATCATCGCAAAGAGTCAGACACGACTAAGCAACTGAACTGAACTGAACTGATGAATCATTTAATATTGTAAATGCTCCCTGAGAAAAAATGGAAATGTTGAAAATACCATGAAAATTCAAGAATGCTTCTGGAAACACAAATCAGAACACAAGAGAGAAGGAAGAAAATGGATGGCTGGCACCTCTGGGAAATAGTGCTTTGTTATTTGAGAATTTGTCTTCATGCCTTCTGAGAAAAAATTCATTTGTCTTTATTCACTTACTTTTTTGCCTCAGTGCTTCCACAGATTAAAACCTCCAAGTCCTCTGAAGCCAAGTCTGTCTTTGAGGTTGGCAGAAGCACAGGCCACAAGCTTCCTTTGCTGTCACCCCTGTTTTGAGGCTATAATGCATGAAATTCAGAGAAACACTTGCCTGAGGCCTGAGCTGTGTTACCCTCAAGATGGACGGGTCATGCTGGGATGGAGGTAGCCAGTGCTTGGTAATGCTGGTTTGTAATATTGGGGACTTCTAATCTCTCTGGCTCAAGTGAAAAATTGGTACTGTTTACATGTAACATTTAACCCCTTTACCCACACAATGACCATGTTTTTTACATGTTTTTATTTTTTTCTCCTTTTTAAAAAAACCTATTATAAAAAAATTTTCTTTTGGCCGCACCTCACAAACTGTGGACTTGCAACCCCTGGAGTCAGCACTTGGAGTCTTAACCACTGGACACCCAGGGAAATCCAGATAAAAATGTATTTTTATCTTTGAGTGTAAAGTGCACCTTTTTTAGATAGCATATTGTTGGGTCATGTTTTTTTAAAGTTCAGTCTGACTTTTGATTGGACTATTCAATCCATTCACCCTTGATTGTATTATTGATATAGTTGGACTTGCATCTACCATTTTAGTTTTTTATTTCAATGTCTCATTATAGTTTTTTTTTGTCTCATATACTTTTGTTTCTCTATTCTGTCTTCACTGCTCTATTTTGTTGGGCATTTTCTGATGTAGCAATGTAGTATTTTCTGACTCGCTTGCCAATGCAAGAGATGCAAGAGGCATGGGTTCCATCCCTGGTTTGGGAAGATCCCTTGGAGGAAGGCATGGAAACCTACTCCAGTATTCTTGCTTGGAGAATCTCGTGGACAGAGGACCCTGGTGGGCTACAATCCACTGGGTCCCAAAGAGATGGACATGACTGAAGCAACTTAGCACACACTCATAGAAACGTTACTCCTATGTAGATCTTTTCCTTCCTTTTTCATGATGCTGTTATATCTATTATATTTATTAATGTTGCAAATTCAAGAATTCATATCATCTGTAGTCTCTTCTTTACATTCAGGAAATGGCTTTATATTCTCCACCCCTTTTGTGCTATTATTGGCCAATGTATTACATGTATGCTGCTAAGTCACTTCAGTTGTGTCCGACTCTGTGCGACCCCATAGACGGCAGCCCACCAGGCTCCCCTGTCCCTGGGATTCTCCAGGCAAGAGTACTGGAGTGGGTTGCCATTTCCTTCTCCAGTGCATGAAAGTGAAAAGTGAAAGTGAAGTTGCTGAGTCATGTCTGACCTTCAGCGACCCCATGGACTGAAGCTTTCCAGGCTCCCCTGTTCAGGGGTTTTCCAGGCAAGAGTATTGGAGTGGGGTGCCATTGCCTTCTCTGATTACATGTATATTATATTTCTATATCTGCTAAGCCAGATACATTATATTCATATTATTTTATACAATTGCTTTAAAAATAGTAAAGAAATGAGAAAGGCATGCATTTATATTGTTTCATATAATGATAAAATTCCCTTTACTGGTGCTTTTTTATTTTTTTTTTTGTGTGTGTATGTATGAATTCAAATTCTTAAGCTGAGGCAGGATGAGAAATGGTGTCCTGCTCCTTCTGGAAAGAACGCCCTCTGCCTGAGAGCTGGTGAGGGGGTGGGGGTGAGGGGAGGGAACCTGTGTTTTTTGTGGCAGCTTTCTGGAGTGGAGTCTGAACCTTGCTGAACTGGGACAGGGGAAGAGAGAAGGGTCATGGTTCATTTACCGTACGCTTTCTTACTGGAGTTTCGTGGATTTTCTTCAATAGATGTCTCTTTATTTGCTATTTGCCCTTAGGACCACATCCAGAAGTTTAATTGGTTTTTTAAAAGATAATTCTCATCAGTTTCCTTGGAAAGCAGGTCATCAGAGCTCCTTATATTCTCATGAGAGGAGTTGATTTCCCTTGGCCTTCACTTTTTTCCCCATTTTTGGACACTTTGTTCATTTAGAAATATGAGGGTATATTGAAGAAAGTTTAAAAAAAGGAATTTCTTAAAAAAAAAAATAAATAAAGGAATTTCTTGAAATGCCACTTTCCCGAGATACACAATCTCAGAAATAATTAAAAATAGACTTCAGTGCTGCCAAGATTCTCTCACTTACTCCTGCTTAAAACTAGAATTTCACTGAATAATAATAAGTAGCTTATATTTATGTAGCATTTATTGTGTCCAAAGCACTCTCTTAAGCACTTTTTCTATACTGACTTATTTAGCCTCTGCATAAAAATAGGAGAGCTTCCCTCATAGCTCAATTGGTAAAGAATCCGTCTGAAATGCAGGAGACCTTGGTTCAATTCCTGGGTTGGGAAGATCATCTGGAGAAGGGATAGGCTACCCACTCCAGTATTCTTGGGCTTCCCTTGTGGCTCAGCTGCTAAAGAACCTGCCTGCCATAAGGGAGACCTGAGTTTGATCCCTTGGTTGGGAAGATCCCCTGGAGAAGAAAAAGTCTACCCACTCCAGTATTTCAGCTTGGAGAATTCCACGGATCCCAGTTCATGGGGTTGCAAAGAGTAGGACACAACTGAGCGGCTTTCACTTAACCATAGGATGTAGCTATATAATTATCCCCCATTTTACAGATGACATTACTGAGGCATTAAAAAAAAACAATCTGCTTCTGTCAGCTTCATTCTTTTCCCTCCACCCAGGAAAAACATCTTGGCTGTCTGAGTTTCCTTCACTGGAAGCTTCTTGACTACATTTCTTATTTCTAATTTAAAAATTTCTAAGAAAAGATTGGCCTAAATTGGATCAAACGCCCAATTCTCTATCAGTCAAATATTCCTGGCCTTCATTTTTGAAAGACAGTTTGCTGGCTGTGAGATTCTTAGCTGAAAGACTTGTTTTGAAAATTTTATCTGCTTCCGTAGACCTCTGGCCCTCATCAAAGGCAGTTGCTATTTTCCACCATTTTCCTGGTGGAAAAACAAGGGAAAGGGTCACAGGGAAAAGGAAATGGGTGAAGGTCACATTGTCTTATTTATTTTGTTTATTTCTTGTGCATCTCTCTCTCTCCCTCAATCTCTGGCTCTCCCCGTGAAAGCTGGGCATTTAAAATCATGTATTGTATTTGTCTTTCTCTTTCTGACTTATTTCACTCTGCATAATAGACTCTGGGTTCATCCACCTCATTTGCTGTGTGACACGGGAGGCTCAGCTCAGTGCCCCGTGACAACCTAGAAGGGTGGGGTGGAGTGGGACATGAAGGGGGTTTCAGGAAGGAGAGGACATAAGTATACCTGTGACTGATTCCTGCTGATGTATGGAGAGGCCAACACAATGTTGTAAAGCTGTAAGCCTCCAATAATAAAAAAGAAAAAAGAATCTTAAACTGTAGCAACTCTGGATTTTCAGTAGTGATCCCTTCTCCTCCTTGGCACTTGTTGCTATTGCTGGTTTTATGAGTTTATGTGTTTAATGGTTTGTTTGGACTAATTCTACAAAATCTGCTTTCTCTGAAGTGTGTTGCCTGGAGGTCACTGCTCAGTTGCCCCTGCGCCCATTGCCTTAGTTTTAATCCTGGATTCCTAGAAGTCACCGATGGCTCAGCATAACTTAATGTTCAGCCAGTGACTGGCCAGATTGTAAGTTCTTTGTCCTTTGCTGGTAGATCTGTGGGTAGCTTAGGGAGTGATTTCAAGCCTATACCACATTCAGCCAGGTGCTAGTAGTTCTCATGTGCCCAATCTCATTTTATAATTAAAAAAGTAGAAAGCATAACTATAAAAATAAATATAAAATACAAACATGAATTGAGAAGTTTCTCACAGTATGGAAATTTGTTGCCCCACAATTTATCCAAAAATACAACTATGAAACTCAACACATTGATTTTGCCAAAGAGAATGTTGTTCTAAAAATTAAGAGGGTGCGTGACAGAGACTGTATCTTTAAAATAACAGAAGCAGGAATTGATGTGAGTTGTCCAACTAAATTTATAATTATTACAATGAGACTCGAATTATAAGGGTTCTGACAAGCAAGCCACATGAGTTTCTGGCAGTCTTGGTTTGTTCTAGAATAGTAGGCAGGCTTCATTCCCTTTTGAAAGTCCTGTCATTCAATTCTACTTCCTCTGGAAATGAATTTCCCACCACTCCACTCTACACAGAGTTTTTTCCTTTTGCTTTCCATCCAGTTCACCCCTGAGTATTTTAGAGTTCTTGAGCACTCTCCAAAATGGGGCTGCCCTTTGTCCTTTGACCTTCCAGCTGGTGGAGCAGGTTGTACTAGACAGAGGGCTCCACTGGTAACTATAAACCCTGGGCTGTATGGCTCTGCTCCTGACATTGAAGACAGAGAAATTAAGGACAGAACTCGAATCTTTCCCTCAGAGTCCCCTTTTGGGTTGATGAGATTTACCTCATGTGCAGGGAAGTTTTCAAAGAGCTGTCAGAAGCTCCAGGGGCTGAGCCATCCCTGGGGAAGGGTCTTCGCTATGGGACAGCTCTCCACATAGGATACTGGCCCCTGGTTTTGGGACTTTGTGGTTTGTTAAGGCTTTTGTTTTTCTTGGAGAAACTAGATTTCATGTTACTTGTTGAGTTCCCTTTCCTCCTCATCTTGGAGCTGTCTCCGTGTAAAATAGGGGAGAGTCTTCTCTGCATCTGGGGCTTCCCTTGTGGCTCAGATGGTAAAGAATCTGTCTGCAATGTGAGAGATGTGGGTTCGATCCCTGGTCTGGGAAGATCTCTTGAAGAGGGGAATGGCAACCCACTCTGGTATCCTTGCCTGGAGAATCCCATGGACAGAGGAGTCTGGTGAGCGACAGTCCATGGAGTCACAAAGTGTTGGACATGACTGAGTGACTAACACACACCACATGCTACACACACACACACACACATACACACACACATGTACACAACTCTCTGAATCTGACTGTTGTTGGCTTCACCATGAGCTCTGGTGGTCCATCTGTCAACACCGGCCTTTGCTTTGCTGGCTGAGGACTCCAAGCCCTGCGAGGTCTTCGGCCTTCAGTGTCTGTACAAGGCCGGGAAATAAAGCTTACTGTTCCCTGGGGGCCATCCGCTTCCCTGTCCTCTAAATTTTCCCCTAACTCTGGCTTTAGTTTTCAACAAACCTTAGCTGGTAGCCAAGAAAAATACTTTTAAGAACGCCCCTTCAGGACTGAAAGGGACAAGAATCATAAATTTAAAAATAATTATAACGAAGCAGGAAGTCTAATCTTCTGCTCTTGTCTCCGCCTGCCACCTGCACAGGGCCTCTGAGAGTGCTCTCCGTTGCCCCCAGAAGGACGTTCCTCGGGCTTGGGCATGCGGCATGTGCAGAGGAGGAAAAAATTCTGGCTTTGACTTGAGACCTCTCACTCAAACCTGAGAGGAAAATCTGTGCAGGAGTCTTGGTTCCCCCAAAGGAGAGAAAATGAGAAGGTACTTCCTATCCATTAAAGTATCCAAAACATCGCCGCGGGAAAGTTAAGCTGGTCCAGATGCTAAGTGCGTTAAATAAAGAAGCTCAGAAACCTCCTAGACTGCCAGAAAAATGTTAGGGTCGTACTTCATCTTGGCCATTTCCAGCTGGTTCTGAGAGCAGGAACAAACATGCTTGTAAAGATCAAGAGCTAAACTTGGGCCCTGGAAGTCTGGCCCTTTCTCCTCCTCTGTTCACACAAGGAACATTCTGGAAAAGATATGAGTGGAAATCAAAGAGGTCCAGAGTGCCTCCTCCAGAAGGGAGAGGCTTACACCTGGAGGAAGCAGCCCGCTGTCCAGAGATAGCCACCCTTCCAGGTTCCACGTGCCGCCCTGGAAGACAGAAGGCCAAGGGAGCAATAAATCAGTGCAGAGAAGTTCGCTACTTTAAGAAAAATAAAGATCTCAAATATCAACGAATGCATAAGTAATAGCAGAGGCTATTTCTTGCTCCATCAACATTGTAAATAAATTACATGTTAAAACCCTGGCCAGTACCACTGACAAAGCACCATATACATACAGGCTTTGTTTTTGTGCTTAGTTATGTAACTGCACTGCATGCCCTATAGTTGTGTAGCAAGGAAAAAAAATACTGAAACAAGCTGGCGGTGCATCGGAAAAGTATTTGAGCTTGTAAGCAGGCTGTGAGATGCTGTCTCTGAACTGTGAGGATGGGTCTAGGTAACCTGTTCCCTTCAAGGGTGTTTTAGAGAAAGTTTAATGCCTGATGGCTCGGACAGTAGTGAATCTGCTTGCAGTGCAGTTGACCCGAGTTTGATCCCTCAGTTGGGAAGATCACTGGAGAAAGGAATGGCAACCCTCTCCAGTATTCTTGCCTGGAGAATTCCATGGACAGAGGAGCCCGGTGGGCTACAGTCCACGGGGTTGCAAAGAGTTGGACACGACTGAGCCACTGGCACTTTCACTTTTCATAATAGAAAGGAGTACCAAGTGAAATAAAACAAATAAACAAAAAATAAACAAAGAAACAAAAAACCCCTTACCACTTGCTTACACTAAGACATACTAAGTGGGACTTCCCTGGTGGTCCAATGGTTAAGAATTTGCCTGCCAGTGCAGAAAGCATGGGTTCGATCCCTGATCTGGGAAGATTCCACACGCTATGGAGCAACTAAGCCCGTGTGTCACAACTCCTGAAGCTCTTGCACCCTCCAGTGTGTGCTCTGCAACAGGAGAAGCCCACGCACCGCAACTAGAGAGTAGCCCCCACTCGCCACAGCGAGAGAAAGCCAGCAATGAAGCCCCAGCACAGCCAACAATAGATAAAAAATAAAATAGGACTTACTAGGCTATTTATATAGATTGATTTCATTCTCAAGAAATAATCCCTTTAATAATAATGTCATTTTGCTGAATCTACAGGAAGTAGGCTGTGGATAGAAACTTTAATTTTTTCTTCCTTTGGAAACAAGGGGGATGTTCAGATTGTGTTCTCCCTTCCAGAAAATGTACCTTTGCGTTCTTCTTCTCAGGAGGAGAATGTTTCTTTCCTTTCCTTTTGAATTTTTTTAAAGATAGGTAGAGTAGCATGTGAGTGAGTGGGTAAGGTCACTGCAGACAATCTCATGAAGATGTGGTAGAATCCTTGGATTATAAAAGGGACCCGTTTTCCTTGTGGTGTGCTGTGCTTTCATCCTCTTGATGAATGCTTTTCATCAGAAGAAACAACAACCTTGGATTCCTGCCTTAATTGAATTGGTGCTCACGGTGGACTGGATCATGTTCAAAGACGACAAGATTAGATACTCATTTGTACTTGGATTTTCAAGTGGAGGTTTCTGAGTTCTCTCTGTTCAGTATTCACTACAGTTGAGTAGATTTGGAGGGAGGGAAATCTGTATTGTATTTGTGTAAAATTACAAAATATCAGTGGTCTAGATCTGCTGTTATATGCTTTCCCTAATTTTCTTTTTATTACCCTTTGCATAATTGGAAGGCAAGACAGCTTTCCAATTACAGGGGCCACTGAGAAACACAAACAGCCTCTAAGCACCAGCAGGTCCGCATTTCCTGCCATTCCAGTCATCACGCTGCTGCTCAGAAAAGCGCCCACCACTTACTGACGACCACAGATCCCAGGGAAGGGACCAGGGTGTCTGAACCTACTGGCCCGTGTGGGGAAGTGAGTCTATGTGGTGAAAATGAGAAAACAAAAAGTATTCACGGTTGAATCTATTGGCCACATTGTTAAGGTCAAAAATCTAACCATCTAGGGCCAGATTCAATAAAAATCTGTCTGGCTTTTATGCCAAGCCATGCAGGCCTGGAAAAATCAATTTTGTCGAACTTGTAAAGTCTTTGCCGGTCAAAGCACAGTCAGAATTCCTCTCTGTTCTTCCTCTCAGATCTGGCTTTGGGCGTGCCGGGAGGACCTGTGGTGGCCTGAGGTTGGTGGCTCTGCGTTGGTTCTAGGAGATGCTCAGGGAAGAGAAAAGAGGAGAGCACATGACTGTTGCCCGTTGTCACACTGTACATGCACATACCTAGCACGATCAGGCCTTATTCATTCATTTTTCCATGTATTCATCGGACACTTGGGGGCTCCCCCCGGTGCCAAGTGCTTAGCTCTAGGCTGGGACTATCAAGATGAAAACACATGGCCTGTGTGCCCAACAAGGCCACATGGTAATGTAGAGTCGTGAGGATTCTTTAAAGGGATGCCGAGGACTCATGGGAGCATCAAAAAAGAGGTGTCTCAGTAAGTCTGGAGGGTAACAGCCTGTTCAGAAGTGTATCTCCCAGGAGGGGAGACAAGTGAGACTGGCCTTGAGGTATGGATATGGAACAGTGGCCTGGGGAAGGTTGAGCATCTTTGACTGAAAGCATCAGGGACAATAGTGTAGAGATGAGCATGTGTGTGTGTGTGTGTGTGTGTGTGAGAGAGAGAGAGAGAGACAGAGAGAGAGAGAGAGACAGAGAGAGCAGCAGAGAAAGGAATGCCCTCCTATACAGTAAGTGAAGTAGTGAAGCAGAAGCAGATGGACTAGAGGTGAAAAGTCAAAGTCACCATCAAGTTGAAGCAGAGTAGGTGCACATTATCATCACATTTTAGGAAAAGCCTGGAAATATGTGAAAGGTGAACTGGAACAAAGACGCAGCCAGCGGCAGAAGAGAATGGGGGGCAGCTGTGTTCACTGCTTTACCCTGTGGACCTGTGGGGCTGAGTGGAGACCCAGCGGTGTGAGCATAGTGTTCACCCTTGTTGATGAGACAAGAGGCAGGGCCATGCAGGGTGGGGAGGAGATGCAGGGGGCACAGGTGGGTGTGGAGGGCAAGGGAACAAAGTGGACTGTGCATTTATGTTGGAGGCATTGGTGGGCAGCTCGAAGCATCACCCTGGCTTGAGGATAAAGTGAAGGTCGATATTTTGTGGTGATAGTTGTAACTTGAGGTGTGAATGAGGCAAAGAGACCAAAGAGAAAACGTCAAGGAGAGAGGTAAGTTATGAGGACAAAGCCCTGGTAAGGACCTGGGTCAGGCGGAGACATTGAAAAAAACTCAGGGGGTCCCTGGAAGGGCGGTGTAGAGGGAGGAGAGTCAGTAGAGATGAAGATCCCTGAATATAAGGGAAGAGGAAGTTCCAGGTGAGTGGAGGTCAGTGTTAAGTTCTGCAGAACGGTCCAGCAAGGAAAGGCATGGGTAGCTGTCCTTATACAGGCTGGGTTGGAGGCCCACAGCTCCATCTATACACCAACTTTCCTGTTACATGGGTCAGCTCCATCCTAGACTTCCTGCCATTAGAGCTTCTTCAAACTTGTCTCCATCAGTTAACCCCCGCGTGTCCTCAGCCATGTGAGAAAACAACTGGCTGCCATCAGGACCACTGGGATGCTTGGAGACTCTGGGTGAGCCTCATTAGTCCATCTATTTGAATATCACCTTCAGCCATCTTTTTTCCTTTTTCAGAGTTGAGGTATAGTTGGTTTACAAGATTATATTATTAATAGTTCAGATGTACAGCATAGTGACCATAGACATTTTAAAGATTATACTGCATTAGTAGTTACTATAAAATGTTGGCTGTGTTCCCTGAGCATGTGTTCCCTGAGCATATATTCCCTGGCTATATCCTTGAGCTTATTTATTTCATACATAATAGTTTGCATCCCTTACTGCCCTCCCCTATCCTATCTTGCCCCTCCCCACATTCCTTCTCCCCACAGTTAACTACTAGTTTGCTCTCTCTATCTGTGAGTCTGTTCCTGTTTTGTTATATTCACTAGTTCGTTTGAGTTTCCACATATCAATTATATCATACAGTATTTGTCTTTCCTTGGCTGAGTTATTTCACTAAACATAATCCTCTCCAGGTCCATCCATGTTGTTGCAAATGCCAAGATTTCATTTTTTATGGCCGAGTAATATTCCATTACAAAGTTCACAACTTCTTTATGCATCCATCTGCTAATGGACACTTAGGTTGCCCCCATATCTGACAACTGTAAATAATGCTACCATGAGCAATGTGATGTGTGTATCTTTTTGAATTGGTGTTTTTGTTTTTGCCAGACAAGGCAATTCTGTTCTCCCATCTCTCTTGACCTCTGTACCTGTTGCCAACAAGTCCTCCCACCAGCTGGTGGAAAGTTAATGCCTGCTCCATGCTGGCCGCCGACAGCCCTATACCACCAGCAGGTGGAGTGGGGATGGGGTTGGGGTAAACTGTCTGTCTCCCTGGAAGTCTCCAGGGATAGCCGAGTGTCTTCTACTTGCTCTGAGCTGTGTTTGGATCCATGGGATTGAGGCCCAGCGCCCCTAGCAGGTCAGCAGCCTCTTTCTTGGCACTTTTTCCTCCTTCCTTGTCTGGCTCCCCAGGTCACTCTCTCCAGAGTCCTGGGATCATGCCCGTAAGCAACTTTTTGTGCCCAAGTCCTTACTACAGGGTCACTTTTCAGCCAACCTAAGACACAGCATTTCCCACTCTGGGGTTTTGCAGACACACATGGCCGTGCCATCCTCCCCGTTTTCCTATATCAGATGTACTGGGGTTTGTGGGCCTGGGAGGCATATGGTAGAAACAGGCGTTACTGGTGCAGATTAAGCCCTGTTTCAGGGCAACGCTGCCTCTGATGGCAGCACGCCTGCTCAGCAGAACCCCTGGAGGGAGGACAGTTTGCTTGGATTTTTAAGACCTGTTCCCGCTGTGGAGGGGAGTGTGGGCGGCTGTGGGGGTGGGTGAGGGAGTGAGAATTTGAGCTGGTTGACATCCAGGTGTGGGGCGGGGAGGACAGGTGTGTGTGTGTGTGTGTGTGTGTGTATGTGTGTGTGTTGGGGGTTTCCCACAGTGGAAAGATAAGAGGACATTTCAGACTCAGAGCGAAGTCAAAACACACCATAAGCTCAGAGTGAGGTGTGCCAGTTCAGAAGCCCACGTGGTCAGCCTCTGAGACTGAATGTCTCCAGGAGGGACTGCAAAGGCAGCTTCCTGCGCTGCAAAAGCAAGGCCAGGCAGGGGCCAGGGCCAGCCCCAGGATCTCCCATTCAGAAACGGGGACCCTCGTCTTCCAGGACAGCCCTGTCCCATGGGTCCTGGGCTGGCTCCCCTTAGAGGCAGCAGAACCACATTCACGTTCCCCATCTGGGAGGTTGGTACCAGGACAGATCCTGTCCCTGCGAGCAGAAGCTGCCTGATGGTGGAAAGTCTTGGTCCCCTTGCCACCAGGCGGACAACTGGGCTCCATTAATTTGCCACAGAGGCACAGGCCAGTAACTCACCACAAAGCCAGCAGAGCAGAGAAAATATTTGCCCAAAGATTAACAGGGGAGCCCCTCTGGATTTCCAGAGTGCGGGGCCTGACAAGCTCCAGGCTTTAAACACCTCGGGCCAGACAGAGGAACCACAGGCCAGGCCCATCTATGTGTGTGTCCCTGGCCACGCCAGCACCTGGAGGTTCTATGCAGGCGAGGCCTCTGATCCACGAGGAGTCTGCTTTGTTAGCAGCGGAACAGACTCTTGCTGCTGCCATGGAAACTGGGCAGGGCCTTGATGCGATGACCCCAGAGGCTGTTCTGCTGACTGAGTCATTGGTCAGCTCTGTTGTTCCTGGGGCCTCTCAGTGTTTCTAACCGAGAGCTTCTACCACTGCAGAAAAACAGAGATTGTCTGCTTCCGGGGAGCCCACAGGAGACAGTTCCCAAAAGTCCTGACAAGTGCAACGTGTCTTTCGAGCCTGCTTCCTTTCTTCTGTGCTACTTTGTTATTATTAATTTTTTAATTGCTAAAACTTTTTGGAATGAAATATTAAATCCCATAGTACTTTACAATTGTCAAAATCTCACACACATGATTTCATGTAATCCTATATAAGCTTTTTTTCCATCCCCTGTTCCTATATTGCCCTGCCCTCCTTCCCTGTCCTCACGGGTAACCACTAGTTTGTTCTCTAGATCCCGAGTCTGCTTCTATTTTACTCACCAGTTTGTTGTAATTTTTAGATTCCACAGATAAGCGATATCATACAGTATTTGTCTTTCTCTGACGTATTTCACTTAATGCCCTCCAAGTCCACCTATGTTGCTGAAAATGGCAGTATTTCATCCAATTTATGGCTAGGTGGACACTTAGGTTGCTTCCATGTGTTATGTTAGTCGCTCAGTCGTGCCTGACTCTTTGCAATTCCTTGAACTCTAGCCTGCCATGGTCCTCTGTCCATGGGGATTCTCCAGGCAAGAATACTGGAGTGGGTGACCATTTCCTGTTCCGGGGGCTTTTTCCCACCCAGGGACTGAACCTGGATCTCCTGCATTGCAGGTAGATTCTTTACAGGCTGAGTAGCCAGGGAAGCCCTAGGTTGCTTCCATACTCTAACAATTATAAATAATGCTGCTGTGAACATTGGGGTCTATATATCTTTTTGAACTAGTGTTTGTTTTTTTTTTCCAGATATATAGCCGGGACTGGAATTGCTGGCTTTCAAATTCTGAAAATTGAGGTAGATTTTACATATGTTTATGTTAGTGTAATACAATATTCTGAATTTGTTGCTATAAGACACGAGTGCACTGGGTTGTTCTGCATTTCCGTGTCCTTGGCACCTGATCTTGCACCTTCCGTGTCCCCAGCATGAGGAGCAGGAGGGAATGATGTCCCTGACAAAAGGCAGGAATTGGGCAATTTTACCTGGTTCTGCAACTAAGTGGCTCTGTAAACTTGACACAGTCATCAAAGCCCTGTTATTTTCCTTTTCTTCATCTTCTGAAGATGGGTAGAGGGTGGGGAGAGGAATACAGTGTTTGAATGATGACTTATAAAGCTTCTGTGCTGCTTACGGTAAGACTGATTTTCCACATTCTGATCAGACTTTCTAAACATGTCCTCATCAACTGATTATTGGAAGGGAATCTACAAAGCGTACTGAAGAATATGAGATCTCAGAGGAATGACTTCATTGGGTAACACCTCCCCTAGGGTCTTCCATGAAGACACTGACAAGCTAGGAGCCCGAAGGGCAATGGTGAGTAACTTAAAACAACTGATGCACTGGCTGAAACACAGAGGACAGGGCTGCTTTCTGCAGGATCAGCTTTGGGTGTGCGGTTTTAGTAGCTGGGAGGAGAAACTGGTCCAGGAAATGAGAAAGCATAACTTCTTGCAAAATTTTAATTTTGATATAATTTTGACATATGTAAAGTATCCAATCCATATTTTTTCAACTGAACATTTGAGAATAAGTTAAAGATGACTTCATGATGTCCTTTTCCTCCAGGTACTTCAGGAGATCGTTCCTAAGAACCAGGCGTATGACTCCCCTTACATACCCAAAGTACTGTGACCAGAATTGGGAGAATCAGCATTGATATGACACTACTGTTTGGTTTGTAACCCACCTTTGGATGTGCCAATGACTGCTAATGTCTGGCACAGCAGTTTCAGTCTCTTGGTACAGAGGCCACACAGGACATTTATTTAGTTATGTCTCTTGAATTTCATTTAATCAGGAAGAATTCCTCACTGTTTGCTGGCTTCCTGACTGTGATATTTTTGAAGGATCCTGGCTGGATGTTGAGTGACTGTCTCAGCTTCAAGAGTTAAATTCTGGTTATGCCAACTTTGGGCAAAAATACCCCCTAATTAACAGTGCATCGGACCAGGAGAGAATTGTGTCCCATGTTAGGGGCGATCATTTCATCACTCTTGCTGCTGCTAAGTCGCTTCAGTAGTGTCCGACTCTGTACGACCCCATAGACGGCAGCCCACCAGGCTCTCCCGTCCCTGGGATTCTCCAGGCAAGAACATTGGAGTGGGTTGTCATTTCCTTCTCCAATGCATGAAAGTGAAAAGTGAAAGTGAAGCCGCTCAGTCGTGTCCGACTCTTCGCAACCCCATGGACTGCAGCCTACCAGGCTGCTCCGTCCGTGGGATTTTCCAGGCAAGAGTCCTAGAGTGGGGTGCCATCGGCTTCTCTGATCACTCTGTTAAGGTGGTTACTATTTTTGTAAATCTGATCTGTGAATCAAATACACTGGTTCAGACCTGGTCCTGATGAACTTCAGCAGAAGAAACGCAGCCTCATGCAACAGCGCCACCTGCTGTCAAGTCCCTAGTTAACGGCTTATGTTTTGATGCCTTCCAAACGTTTGTAGCTCAGTTGGTAAAGAATGCGCCTGTAGTGCAGCAAACTGGGGTTCGGTTCCTGGGTTGGGAAGATCCCCTGGAGAAGAAAATGGCAAACCACTCCAGTATCCTTGCCTGAAAAATCTCATGAACAGAGGGCTGCAGTCCATGCGGTCGCAAAGAGTTGGGCACGACTGAGCAACTAACACTAACTAATTAAATGTTTGTTGTGGTGCTGGTGGTTCTTTAGTCGCTCAGTTGTGTCCTGCTCTTTTATGACCCCATGGACTGTAGCCCTGCAGGCTCCTCTGTCGATGGGATTGCCCAGGCGAGAATACTGGAGTGCGTTGCCATTTCCTTCTCCTAGGGATCTTCCCACCCCAGGGATTGAACCCGTGTTTCATGCTTTGGCAGGCAATTTCTTTACCACTGAGCCCCAAGGGAAGCCTCTTCCAAAGGCTACTTAGGTTAAATCTAACCTTTTCAGAGATATAGTTATATAGTGGAACTTGGGCTGAAGTGTTGAGGGAAATTGTACGGAAACGCTGAGCTGAAGCTGATAACAGAAACTTTCACGTGTTGGGATCTGGGGAAGTCATTCTGTCTTATACACGAGTTAACTTGAATTGTATACAACTACAATTGCTTGTTTTTGATCTGTCAAACATACATTGCACATTTGCTTAAATCAGTGGAGAAAAACATGCATTGGCCAAAAGTAAAGAGCATCCATGTTAAAAATAAAGATGAAAGGCCTGCCTTTCTGGGACTCCCATGCTGCTCCACCTTTGAGGATAAGACTCCCTCCCCAAGTGCAAGGTCGTGCTGACTTGCTGTGCTGGTGTATCTTTTTCCTTGAAATAGATCTCTGACTTGTCTGATGCTCTTTGGTTCTGTCAAGATATAAAGCCATGCTGGAAACTGTGCTTCTCCAGAGCAGTGCCTCAGAGTCATCTGGGAAGTGGGCTCCTGGACTAGTCCTCCATTTGGCTCATATAAAACTCTTTTCTAAGGCTTCCCTAGTGGGGCAGTGGTCAAGAATCCTCCTGCCAATTCAGGGGACACAGGTTCGATCCCTGGTCCGGGAAGATCCCACATGCCAAGCAGCATCGTGCGCCACAATTGCTGAAGGTCAAGGGCTCTCTGTGCTCCACAAGAAGAGAAGCAAGCGCAATGAGAAGCCCATGGACCACAACTAAAAAGAGTAAACCCGCCCCTCCCCCGAACCACTGCAATGAGGGTTCAGTTTCTCAGTCACAGGAGCTCAGTTCCTCAGAGCCTCACACACCCTCCGAATCATGGAAGGCTCCAGGCCTGCGGTCCCCTGCTCCCCACCAGGTAACATCTGAGAATACTCTGGGCAGCTGGGGGAGGGTGCCCAGCCCTCACTGGTCTGGCTACAGCCACCCAGCACTGACTCTCACCACTTACTCTCCTTTCTTCTGTATGACATAGTTCCTTGTAAACTTTAACTTGGTCCAGCATTTGCCTCATTGCTTGTCTGGAAATAATAAGAATTTGTTTCGCTCTATAATTTGAGAGAAAGCCTGGCATTCCCCTCCCACCATGGAAAACACTCTGGAATGATCCCTGTCATCTTCCAATCGAGCTGGTCACTGACGAGCTATTTCCTTCAAAGAGATTTTTGATCTTCTCTCTGCTAATCAGAAGTCTGAACCTGAAAAATGATACCAGATCAAGGGGACGGCCCAGGTCCATTGTGCTTTCTGTTTCACCACCTGTTTCTGCAGTATTCCTTCAAGTGTTGGAGGACATGAGAGCAACTGATGACATTCATGTTGAACTGAGTTATTTTTCTCTTGTTGTTGGCCATTCTTCACTCACCAGAGCTCAGACTTGGTCTGGAAGTGGAGGAGAGAAGGGAAAGAGGAGAAGGGGATTTTGGTTCTGGAGTTAAGAGTTGCAAGAATTAACAGTGAATTTGGACGGCAAAACTGAGAGTACCCAAGACGATCATGAGGAGAATGTGCTCAGGTGTGTCCAACTCTCTGCAACCCCATGGACGTAACCCATAGGGCTCCTCCGTCCCTGGGATTTCCCAGGCAAGGATACTGGAGTGGGTTGCCATTTCCTTCTCCACGGGATCTTTCCAACCCAGGGATTGAAACTGTGTCTCTGATGTCTCTTGCATTGCAAGGGGATTCTTTGCCCGCTGAGCCACCTGAGAAGCTGTGAGCCATCAGGGAAGCCGATCAGGGTGACAATCATCTAGATCTTCATTAATTATATCTGCTGTCTAGATGGATGGAGGGGTCAGGTGAATGCTTAGACTGCAGCTGGGATTCCAGGCACTGCGTTTACTGTGAACAAATACACACGGGAACCCAACACAGCAGAGATAACGTCATGCCCATGAGGAAGGATTGGGAGTCCAAGAAGCACTGGGCTTGGAAAAGAGTCAAGATAAAGGAGTCCTGGGTTCAATCCCTGAGTGGGGAAGATCCCCTGGAAAAGGGTAGGGCTACCCACTCCAGTATTCTGGCCTGGAGAATTTCATGGGGACTCTATAGTCCATGGGGTCCCAAAGAATCGGACACGACTCAGCAACTTTCACTAAAGGGGGCAAGATGGCCGTGCACAGCTATTTTCAAGTCCAACAGAGAGTCCAAACTCAAGTCTCTTTGACTCAGGCATAGAGCTAACAGTAGTGAAGATGAAGTTTCAGAGGTGTAAGTGCTACCTTATTATGAAAAATAAAACACATTTCTGGCATCTGGGAATGTCCAAGGATGATTTGGGATGCTCTGAGTGGTAGAGCTGCAGAAAAGATATGTGCAACCAGGTCATGTGACCTTAGTACCGCATTTACACTGAGATCTGTAATTTAAAGATCCTTTAGCATTTAATCTATAGCTTGGCCTAATCCATGGTCAACTTTTTAATCTTTAAATTCTGAACAAATAAATGAATGAAAATAAATTGTTTTGACTTTTTCGTCCAAACCCAAGTCCAATGTCATACAATTGACATTAGATTCATTTGTTCCAAAAATTATGTAACACATGAAAAAATGTATTTATAAACAAAATAAAAATCTTTTAAGGTCAGCTCTTTGTGAAAAGAATTTGGCACTGTGTAAAGAGTGTATTTCTATTAAACGCTTAAACTTAATTACTATGTGATCAAGTTTAATTATTCCTAGAAAAATTCTCTACTTCATAAATTATTTAACAGTCATAAAGTGTGGCTCTCTGAATTAGCACTTTGTAGCCCATGGAGAAATCCTGAAGGGGAAAATAAGTAATTCATTTTTTTTTTTTTTTTTTTTACATTTTGGCTGCTATTAGGTTGAATCTTATGAAATTATTTGACCATTTTTTAAATTAAAAATTTTATTTAACAAGTATAGATTCATGTGAAGTTGTGAAAAATGATACAGAAAGAGGTTATGGATGCCTTACCCAGTTTCTCCCAGTGGTAACATCTTGCAAAGCTATAGTACATTTTTGATGTGCAAAATGGCGATTTTATGGGATTCAACCTAATATGTTATAGATGGATGCCAAAAACCACAAGTTTGACTGGATTAAGTTATGTGGATATATCCCAAATTTGTAAAGCATTCAAGTAATGTTGGCAACATTGAAACCTGGGCCATGACAGTGGTAATGCATGGGAATTTGGTTGTGGAAGAGGAGAGGTTTCCTGGAAGACTCTTGCAGCAGGAGAACAGGGCTGATGCCTGGATTTTAAGAAATGCTGCAGAAGGATCAAGGAAATAAGCCTGAAGAAGTAGATGTGGTGCCCTAGGGTCAAGAGGGACTGCTGCTGCTGCTAAGTCGCTTCAGTCATGTCCGTCTCTGTGACCCCATAGACGGCAGCCCACCAGGGTCCCCCATCCCTGGGATTCTCCAGGTAAGAACACTGGAGTGGGTTGCCATTTCCTTCTCCAATGCATGAAAGGGAAAGTGAAGTCGCTCAGTCGTGTCAACTCTTCGTGACCCCGTGGACTGCAGCCTACCAGGCTCCTCTGTCCGTGGGATTTTCCAAGCAAGAGTACTGGAGTGGGGTGCCATTGCCTTCTCTGGAAGAGGGACTAGAGACACAAATATCAGATACAACTCAAAGGCCAGAGGGAGCTAGCAGGTCGGGAAGCAGAGGCAGCCTGGGGTAGGGCCAGGGTAGAATGGGTGTTCAGTCCACTGGCTGAGAGGAGGATGCTGCTAATTGAGAGGAAGAAACTGAAGATGTAGCAGAGGTTGGAAGGTAAGGAGTTGGGAGAATCGATAGGAGACTCACCCAGGAGAGGAGAAGGAAAACTCACTCCCGAGCCCACATGAAGAGAGAGACTAGAACACGTGAGATGACCTTAACATTTCAAAGTAAACAAGGGGGAGTGGATAGTAAAATTTACTGGTTTTCAAATGTTTTAAGAATAATGCAGTCCTTTGTCTTTTTCCACCCCATATCTCATGCAGAATATTGAAATAGGAAAAATATGAGATCAGGACTGGTCTTGTTGAAATGAGGGAAACACTCATCTTCAGTCTCTTCTGCTTGGAAGTGGCCCCAGTTTTACCTTCCAAAGCCTGGAGTTTCCACAAATGCATTGGAAAGCTAATAGAATCCATAAAGGAATTAGGTGGATAAAATATGTCAACTCTTTAAGTCCTGTTTTTATCAGGCTATGAAATTTAATTCTCACATCATTCTGTTNTGGAAGTGGCCCCAGTTTTACCTTCCAAAGCCTGGAGTTTCCACAAATGCATTGGAAAGCTAATAGAATCCATAAAGGAATTAGGTGGATAAAATATGTCAACTCTTTAAGTCCTGTTTTTATCAGGCTATGAAATTTAATTCTCACATCATTCTGTTGTTAGGCAAATAAACTATGAGATTGCAAAGGATTTTGTTGATGTCAGAGACTGAAAGCTACAGAGAAAACTGTAAGAGGGATGAATAGCTCATCTGAGTATTGTCACGACAGCGATTGGTCCTATGAACCCAGAATGGGAGCAATGTGGTCCCCAACAAACACCCAAGAGGGGCCAATTGATTGTGAGCATGTCTTGAGCCAAAATGTTATGGGCTACCTCAACACAAATGCACTTCTAGCTTGGATTAATGAAGACCTAATATTCAGGCCCAGGAACATGACTGCTCCACTCTAAAGGCTGGCTTACCACATCTGGAGGAGGACCTTCACTGGGAATGCTCCAGACTCAGGTAGGACAGAGACACAGTGAAAAAAACTGCAGATGAGGGGAAACAGACCAGGAGTGGCCATGGACTTGACTTGCTATAAATATTTGTTCAAGGAAAGAACGGGGAGAGGCAGAACAAAGTGAGGGGAAAGGAGGTGGGGAGGGAGGGAAGGAATGAGCAGGGCATGTAAAGTGATGACGTGTGTTTATGATTTAGAGAANTAGGGACCTAGACTGACATGGCCTAGAACTCAGGAAGTAGGTCTGAGGTCTGGGTTACAACTTTGCATTTATGTGTTGTTTGCATGTAGGTGATAATGGAAGCTGGGAATTAGATGAAATAACTTGAGTCTTAGATTCTAGGGTGAGGACTTTGCATAAGAGGAGAAAATAAAGGAGTCCCTGGGACCATCCCTACAGAACATCAGCTTTTAACTGGACCTGTTAAAAAGAAGATACCAGGGACTTCTCTGGTGGTCCAGTGGTTAAAGATATGCCTTGCAATGCAGGGGACATGGGTTCAATCCCTAGTAGGGGAACTAAGATTCTACACGCCAAAGGGCAAGTAAGCCCATGATCACAACTAAAGAGTCAGTGCACCACATCAAAAGATCTGTGTGACATAACTAAAATCAAATGTATCCAAATACATAAATAAATATTAAAAAAAAAAAAAGAGAAGACACCAGGATGGGATACAGAGAAAGAACCAGCAGAGATATAGAAGGAAAACAGGGAAGCATTGTGCCCCAGAATAAAAGCACACAGAATGTGGAGGTCAGCAGGATTGAATTGGTCCAAGAGGTCAAGTCTGATGAGGCCTGAGGAATATCCCCTTTGACATGGAACTTACCACTAACCCCCACTGCCCAGGGCTCTTCTGTTAGCTGAATAGGGTCAGAGGCCAGTCTGGAGTTAGTGAATGGTGAGTGAAAGGTGAGGAAATTGAAATGGAGTGTTTGGAGCACTCTTCCAAGGGAGCCAGGAGCCCAGGTTCAAATCTTGACTTTACCATTTATTAGCTGGTGACCTTAAGGGAATCACCCTCAGTGACTCCTGTGACACATGGGACAATGTAGAACCTGCCTCACGGAATGTAGTTGAGGCTTGCATAAGACAGTAAGTGAAAAGTGCTTTAAAAAATGCCTGGGCTTAATAGATGTTAGCTTTAGTGAAAATCGTACTTGGAATCAGGGGAAATTTCTAAGTCTTTCCTTCTTCCTCCCTTCTCCTCTTCCCTTTTCCTCTTCTTCTTCCCCCTTCTGCTCCTTTTTCTTTTTTAATAACAGACTTGAGCATTAACCTCCATATGTTATGCTTTATTAATTCTATGAAATCGAACCCATTTTGTCCAGGTTATTTGAGAAGTGTTGATGGTTTCAGACATTCGCACACACACACGCATGAGCACACACACACACACACACACACACATCCAAATGGACATTTTTTCCAACAGAAAGTCTATAAACCAAGTAAAAAAGGTGTACACAAGCAACCAAATGGTGCTTGAAATTCAATCAATATTTTAGAAATAACTTTGACACTACAATGTTTATCTCTGAAGCAAATATTTTTCTGAAAAATGTTGATCTTCTTCCAGAAAAATGAAAAATGTGATTGCTTCTCATGGTGAATTGAGAGCTATAGACTGGAAAGATCTCTTCTTGAAGCTGATTTGAAATCATATTTTTTTTTAGTTTTTAAAAAAGTTTTTATTTATTTTAATTGGAGGATAATTACAATATCGTCATGGCTTTTGCCATACAGCAACATGAATTGGCCAAAAATATACATGTGTCCTCCTCATCTTGAACCCCACCTCCCATTTCCCTCCCCACCCCAAGTATTAAAAGTGGGGTATGAGTATATGCACAGATAGGCATGTATGTATTTCTACTGTTACTCTTATCTTTATTTGTTTAACACATTTTCTTCACCTGGCACCTGGCAGAGGGCTTGTGACACTAAAGAAAGTGAGGTGCAGACAAGCACATTTGCTGAGGGCTTGGCTGGTGGGGGAAAGGATGCAGGAACAGAGCCATAGGAAGTCACGGATGAGGACCGAGGATGCTTCAGCTGGACCACAGCTGTGCAGGGCACTGTCTCAGGGTGAGGCTGGTCAGCGGTCTTTCTGATCCAGGGCTTGGAGGATGAGCTGGGATGAGCTCACGAGCTTTCCCCAGGGTAGGAAAAGACAGCAAACACCCTAGGCTCCTGGAACAGTCTGTGCAAAGACTCAGACACATGGAGAGAAATGAAAATTAGGGAACCCTTTCCTGCAGCCAGAAAGCACCACTCCTGAGGGGGAGGGGGCTGTCTTAAGCCTCCATCAATCTTAAAAACCATTCCCCTCCACCCCGAACCACTTTCTGATGCTTTGTGACCATTTCATTTCTACTCCCTGACAGTTTAAATTTCCAGGATAGGTTTCCCCCAGGGCATATTTAGGTAGAATAGCAGTAGAAGTTTATTTAATAATCACGAGTTGGCTGCAGGCCAAAGCAGGGCTTGTAAACACCTTTATAAAACCAGGAGAACCTTCTCAGAGTCTTCAAAGTACTAAATCTGTCTTGCACAAGATGCACGTTAAACGTTCCCCCACCACGCCACTGCTAGAGCAGATGTGGGGAATCTAACATAAGCGATTGTTGTGATAAAAGTTTAGAGTAGAGAGTTAGTGAGCTTGAAAAACAAAAACAAGTAACAAGAACTTTGGAAGAAATCAGTTTTCTTTTCTTTTTTTTTTTTTTTTAAGGGCAGGCCGAAGCTGGCTGAGTAGCTTGAAGAGTTTGAAAGTGATGTCACATCTGAAAGGTGATTTGCACTGAGTCCCTCTTGGGGGTGACCCTCCGGTGGTTCTGCTGGACAGGCACAGACTGTGCTTTCAGGGCTCCAGCTTGGTTTTCATGGAGTCAGGAGTGTCATCCCTGGCCAGGTGGCAGAGTTCTCTGGAGAGAGGCTGGTTTGAAGGGACTTTGATGCTTTGTGTTTTCCGATGACTGTCAAGTGAGGGAAGCCCTGAATGAAGGCTCATGACTGTGCCATTCTCTGGCATTGAAAACGCTACGTTAAAAAAAAAAAAAAAATNGGGCTCCAGCTTGGTTTTCATGGAGTCAGGAGTGTCATCCCTGGCCAGTTGGCAGAGTTCTCTGGAGAGAGGCTGGTTTGAAGGGACTTTGATGCTTTGTGTTTTCCGATGACTGTCAAGTGAGGGAAGCCCTGAATGAAGGCTCATGACTGTGCCATTCTCTGGCATTGAAAACGCTACGTTAAAAAAAAAAAAAAAATGTCAACAGTTCCTGCTGCCTGCCTTGCATCTCGGAGGAACGTGGACATTTTAAGTTATCCCTGCCACTTAAAAGAATTATAACCACAGAGGCTGTGAGGGAGCAGCTGGTTTGCAAAGCTGCTTTGGGTAAACCTGTCACAGCTCATGAGTAAACAGAATCTGAATACAGACGCAGTTCGTAGGGGAAATCAATTGCTTTTTCTACAAAATAAAAGGAAGAGTTTTGCTCAGGGCGATGTGACGATGCCTTGCAACTGTTCTGCATTAAGTGCAACTTTCTTCTTACTTTCTCGCCGCCCAACTTGCCTTTCTTCTACAGCGAACCGCTGAGGTTGTGTATGGCGCACTGGGAATATCTAAACTGGAAATAATTAAAATATATATTTCATTTATAGTGGGCCTTATGTGAGGAGAGGGAAAGATTGCCACAGCTTCCTGACTATATGAGTTAATGATGTGTTCTGCATTTTCTTAATTTTCCACATTTTAACAGGCTCTGTTCCTTATTTGGGGGCAGGGAAGTTGGAGAGGCATGGAATGCAGACTCACTCAGGCAGGAACTTCTAGCTCACAAGATACAAGGGGATGGCGTGGAGAAGGTCAAGTTAATAGTGTGGTTCCAACTGCTTTCCTCCAGATTCTCCCTTCAGTGTCAGAGCTAGCCTATTTTCAAGGTAAAGTTTCAGACCAGAGATTGGTATAAAGCCATTGTCGTATTCCATCAGAGTGTAATTTTAGAAGATGATCGACAAGGGGATTTTCAAAACGAAGTTCCAAAAATCATTATGAGTAAAATAAAGCACAGACTCTCTACAGTAAAACAATAAACCCACAACACCATGTGTGTGTGTTTAAGTGTATGTTTGTGTGTGTGTGTGGTAAATACATTAGCTGTATGTCCACAGTGGAGTGAAGTTGTTGGTAGACTAGGGAAAATGCCTTTTTTTCGAATTAACTTGAACATTATTTTGATGGAGACCAAGCTAGCATAAACAAAGCCAGAAGTAGGATACAAAGGCTAAATTGATTATAAATCTTGGGGCTTATTTGAATGATTGGGTTGCATGACTGAAGCTTATAAAGGAAAGGGTGTCATACATAGAGTTATAAGCATGCTTTTGAACACAGTTAACTATAAATAGAAAAAATATGAAAGTCATTCCTGAAATGTTTGGAGATAGGAACTCTGTGGGGGAAATAAAAAAATCAGATTGTATTATTATTTATCCTGTGATTTTTCAAATTACAAAGAAATATTATTTATAGAAAGGGTTGACTCAAAATGTTATCTGGAGGCAATGAATCAAAAAAATAAAGCAAAAAACATTGATCAAAGATAATTCCAATGAAAAGTCAGTGATGGGATGAAACCATATCTTCCTCAATTGCAACCCATGGCCTCAGGCTCAGAGATGGGGCTGGATGGCAGATTATGAACCTCCTCATTCAATTTTTCTGGCATCCTGGTTCTAGACAGTAGATTTCTCTGAAACTACGTCCTGACATCCCTGCATAATCAGGCAATTATGAATGTTCATCTTGTTGAATGGAATTTGAATTTACAAAGACCGATCAGAAAAAGCCATGTGGTCGCAAAGAGTCAGACATGACTGAGCGACTGAATTAAACAGAACTGAACAGAAAAAGAGAAAATCTCTGATGGTTTGGAAAAGAGGAACGAATATGAAGAAAGATGAATTGATTCTGCATTAGGTTGGAATCTTCCAAAAACTGACCCCGAGACAAGGATTTGAGCACAAGTAGTTTATTGGCAGGTAATCCCAGGAATACGCTCAATCTAGACAGCATATTAAAAACAGAGTCATTACTTTGCCAACAAAGTTCCGTCTAGTCAAAGCTATGGTTTTTCCAGTAGTCACATGTGGATGTGAGAGTAGGACTATATAGAAAGCTGAGTGCTGAAGAATTGATACTTTTGAACTGTGGTGTTGGAGAAGACTCTTGAGAGCCCCTTGTACTGCAAGGAGATCAAACTAGTCAATCCTAAAGGAAATCAACCCTGAATATTCATTGAAAGGACTGATGCTGACGCTGAAACTCCAATAGTTTGGCCACCTAATGTAAAGAGCTGACTCATTTGAAAAGACCCTGATGCTGGGAAAGATTGAAGGCAGAAGACGGGGATGGCAGAGGTTGAGATGGTCGGACTCAACGGACACGGGTTTGAGTAAGCTCTGGGAGTTGATGATGGACATGGAAGCCTGGCGTACTGCAGTCTGTGGGGTTGCAAAGAGCCAGACATGACTAAGCAAATGAACTGAACTGAATCCCAGGAATCTATGAGGGGGCAGGAGGAGAGACAGGGAAGAGGAGAAAGCAGACAGAGCATCCCACCATGGGCCCTAGGGTGCACACCTGGGAAACGGAGGAGAACACGCCTTGGAGCAGGCCTACCAGCTGGAGATACAGATTGGAGGAACAAGAGTCATCTCTTAGCCTTCCCTGTTTGCTAACAGTGTAAGTGTGGGGCAGTAAGAAGTATCTCCTTTAAGGAATGAGAGCAATCCTATCTGCCTGACAGGAGCCGAATACGCCCAGAGCTGGCTTAGGGTGGTTGAGAACACTGGTGTGAGGCTAAGGCGCAGTCAGAATCTTCCTGTGAATCTACTGTGAACTTTTTATTCCCTGGGAACAGACTGCTGTACCCCAAACCAGATCCTTTTGCTTTGTAGTCATGCACTACTTGTTCTGGAGAGATGCCAGGCAAGAACATAGAATCTGTGTGCAAAAACATGTACATATCTGGTAAAATAGATTCACAAACGGTTACATCATGTATGATGTGTGCCTTACTTACAGTGAATTGGGCACTGGCTCTGTTCATTTTGTTATCCTATCATCACAGACAATCCTTCACAATTATTTTGCCCGTGCTTCCTGACTAGGAGAAAAGGATGAAAGGAAATGCACCTTGGTGACTTAGAATACCTTTTGCATCCCTAGATTCCTCCTGTGTTCCCTCCCCTTTTATCCCTAAAAGTGTGTGTGCGATCTTGTCATCAAAGGACAACAGAGACATAAAGCATCCCTTGTGGAAAGATTATCCCATCTTTTTCTGTCATCACCCCCTTCCCATCCCTGACTCAGCATGCCAGCCGCTTTACTTAACAAGACATGGACAGCCATGACCAGCAGGGATGGTTGAACAGTGGTAAAGGAAACTGACCCATCTCCTCTTTGCATCTGTAACCCTGGCTTCATGCCTGCAAATCCAGGTTCTTGCTCACGATAAGAAGCGACAGGAACTCTAGGTCGCCTTGTTGTACTCGTTAGGTGCCACTACAGCATCAGAGAAGAACATCTAATAAATGGCTC